>OU975453.1:5186119-5496049 GCA_918857605.2 Philereme vetulata
AAGCTCGTGGTCGTCTGGAGACTTTGGTCAACAATGATGAATTAAAGGCGATTGTGGAAGCTGACAAACCTCAATCTACAGCTGAGCTAGCAGCAGCTTTTGATGTTAGCATCAAAACAATTTTGATCCATTTGCGACAAATAGGCAAGGCAATACTTAATAGATGGCTGCCCCACAAACATAACGATTACCAGCGCAACGTACGCGTCGAGAGCTGCCTCGCGCTGTACAATAGGCAAAGAAATTAGGAAATTTTGAACCGAATTGTTACATGCTATTGAAAATAGATTCTGTTCGACAATCGAAAGCGCTCAGCAAGTTGGTTAGATCCTGGTTCAGCACCAAAACAATGCCCTAAACCCAAAATTACCTCTAAAAAGGTGATGGTCACTGTTTGGTGGTCTAGTGCGTGTGTGATTCGCCACAGCTTTTTACAAAACGGCATGAGCATTACTGCAGATGTGTACTGTGAAGAACTGGATACAATGATGGAGAAACTTGCACATCCGCAACCAGCTTTGGTCAATCAGTCGTCCCCACTGCTCTTTCACTACAACGCGCGACCCCATACTGCACACCAGACAGTCTCCAATCTGCAAGAGCTGGGGTTGGAAGTTCTCCCTCATCCGCCATACTCACCAGACCTTGCACCTACTGACTATTACTTTTTCCAGAATTTAGACAACTTTTTATTGGGTAGAGAATTCAATTCCCGAGAGGCAGTACAAAATGCCTTTGAATTTCAATACTCAATCGTTTATTGTATTCCACAATGTAATAATATGTGGTAAATAATAGGTACATGTTAATTATGGAAATAGTGTCCATTATTAATAATAATAATAATATTGCTGGTTAATTCACACAGCGCTATCTAGCCCCAAAGTAAGCAGAGCTTGTATTATGGGAACCAGGTAACTGATAGAATACTTATATACTTTTTTTTTTGTAAATACATACTTATAATCCATAGAAAAACAACCAGACCCGGAAAAAATATCTGTAGATCATGCAAACATCTGTTCCGCGGCGGGAATCGAAATTAATCAAAATCATCATTATTTGAAGAGTTTGTTGCCTCCTGTTCAGCAGATTTTTATAAGAAGGGCATCAATAAACTGCCAATGCGTTGGCAAAGATGCGTCGATTGCATGGGTGATTTGATTACTTTGAATAACAGAAATAAAAAAGTTTAAAAAATAAGTACTTTCACTTATTCCACACAAAACGGCAATTTCATAGGTAAAGACCTAATATATATTTTATTCTGTTTTCAGTATTTGTTTTTATAGCGGCAACAGAAATACATCATCTATTAAAATTTCAACTGGCTAACTATTACGGTTCCCATACAACATACATGTATTTTTGCTAAATATTGATAACGGTAACAAGTAGACGCTTGAAATATTCACAGAATAATAGGTTATATATTCATTTTAAAAATAAATAATTAAATTAAAATAAAACAATTTGCTCGTTTTTATAGATAATGATACGGAATCCTTCGTGCGCGAGTCCGACTTGCAGTACAAAATGCCTTTGAAGAGTTTATTGCCTGCCGTCCAGCTGATTTTTACAAGAAGGGCATCAATAAACTGCCAATGCGTTGGCAAAGATGCGTCGATTGCATGGGTGATTACTTTGAATAACAGAAATAAAATAGATTAAAAAAATAAGTACTTTCACTTATTCCATACAAAACGGCAATTTCATAGGTAAAGACCTAATATAACTAATCCTAGACAAGTTTCAATTTAAATTTTTAATACTTAAACATCAATAAAGCCTTGTAATAAAATTTATAAAGTAATAAATATCGTTAAGTATAATATTTTATACTACATAGGCATTAGACATTGAAACCATTGAGATATATAACGTATAAAAGATATTATTACGGGACCGCTCAACTTGTAGGCTTCATTCATGAGAGTGAGGTAGTGTTTGTACACTTTGCGATCTGAATACCTCAACGTAGGAAACATACCGGAACTCTTTCGGAATACTATTCCATAGTCTGATAGCAGTGATGGTGAATGACTTGGTGTAGCAAGTTGTGTTGTGCTAGGGAGTCATGAGTTGGAGGTATTGCCAGGGCCGGATTAACCATATCGGGGCCCCTAGGCAATGCAATTCTTGGGCCCCCCTTTCATTTACCCTTTATTATAAAATATATTTTTTCTATTACAAAAGTCGAGTCGATCAGATCGACTCCTGCTTTTTGCTGTCATTGAAATGATCTTAATAAACAAACAAGTGATGATCCAGGTCTCATGATGGAGTAGGAAAGAGAAATGAGACGTGACGCGGTTATTTTAAATTTGATCTTGTTATATGTATTAAAAAGTATTGTATAACGTAAGAAGATATTTTTGTGAAGTAGGTACAATAAGTTTAAATAGTACTTAACTCATCTTACTTTTTATATACAAATCGTTTAAAATATATTGAATGAATTTAAACGGTTCTGTGATATTTGTTGAACGAAGATAGTTTTTTAATAATTTTAATTTCTAAAAAAATCGTTGACTTGTGTCGTTTATATCATCAGATTTCTATATATTTGCAATGATATCATTACATTCGGGAAAGTTGATTGTACCACTTTTTACAGTAAGTAAAATCCTTTTTTCTATGGCAACATAACCGGATGTAAATAATGGGGAATGTCACGAATGAAACGTTTGTTTTCTTGGTGTGTGATCCGCATGTACTAGGCCCCCGTGGACCCCTAGTCGGTGCGGGGCCCCTAGGCAGTTGCCTAATCCGCCTTATGGATAATCCGGCCCTGGGTGTTGCGAGGAACGCACAAGACGGTCCTCAGCATATAAGGGAGTGAATCGTTTTTATTAATTGTAGGTGGATGATTGAGGATTATGTAAGATATTATAAAGGAGACATATATGGACATCTCGACGCTTTCTGATCTCCAGCCAATGTAGTTCAGCGCGAAAAACTGATACGTGGTCATACTTTCGCAGAGGTTTTGCAACAGCTCCAGCTTATTCAGCTGATCCTCTGTAGCGTCTGGATAGAAGACGTCGGCATTATCTAGTGTGGGTAGAAGCAATGCGTCGATCTCCCTTTCCTGCCTGTTTTCATCCTCATATTCATAAGTTTATTTTCTCTCACACAAAAGACCCTTATAGAAAGAAAGAAAGAAAGAAAACATTTTATTCAACAACCACACAGTAATAAAGGAAAATAAATCACAACAACAATAAAATCTAACCTAAGCACTAACAAACTAACAAACTTAACAGCTCTGTGTGGAGATGAATAGGTACTCAGCTCAGCATGATGCTACGGTATGTTAATATGCCGCAGCGCTGGTCTTCCGCTGAGTCCAGTTTATGTTACCTCACGTACCTCTTGATCAAGGGTAGCCATAATAAGACAAACACTACTATTGTTCAAATCAAACCATATTAAATACATGCATTACAAAATTAAATATCTACTACATATTTTAAACCAATAAAACTATCACTACTAACTATCACACTAAAAAAAAAATCACGGGTATATTTAAGACAATACATGGAGACCGGGGAGAGAGAAAGAGATATATACCTGATATTCTGTGTTGACAGAATATCAGGTATTATGAACTAGGTATTCTTAAAGTTAATACAATATAGAAAAAAAGTAAAAATAATAGGTCTTAGGCTAAACATACCCAGTTCGTAACCTGTTTTTTAGGGGGACTGGTGCCTGAGGTAGGTTTATAAAAAACCTGTGACACAGGTCACCAGTGATCTCACTCCGAAGGCAGCAAAAATGTACTTAAACTTAATATTATACATTCTTTTAGGTTAGCAATAATTTCCAATATAAGCTGACCTCTCATTCTACGAAAAGCCTTCACAATGCGAGGTCAGCTTATACTGGAAATTATAGCTTTATGTGTAGCCGTGTGTACATACATGCATATTAATATTTTTCATCCCATTCGAAAAGATGCAAAGGGTTCCTCGATAAGTACGCGCAAAATGGGCCATTCTGGCGCACTTAAAACAGTGACGAATTGAGTTTTGAATTTGGATCAATATTTAATTAAAAAGTTTGAACGCAACTCGCGTCGATAAAGTGCCGGTAATAAAATATGCGCGCCTGCCGACGCGGCACTGCTTAAGCAAATTAAAAAATAAATACGCGGGAACTTCTAATTTGTTTTTTTATTACTTTTATCAAAATATTATAGACATTTTTAATTTTTTGACACAATTTGAATAAAAGATGAGATCTGGCTGTGAAAGTTTAACACCAGAATGTGTAAAATTAATCGCAGAAACTGTCATAAACTATTTACTAAAAATATGAAGTTAGCTGATAACTGTCTCGTGCGCGCGCACATCGACTGCCAAAAAGCGACATGATGAAGTTAGCTGATAATTATTTCATGCGCGCGCACACCGACATCCAAAAAGCGATGCGCCCGCACACTGACAGCCAAAAAGCGACATGATGAAGTTAGCTGATAACTGTCTCATGCGCGCACACACCGACAGCCAAAAAGCGACACGATGAAGTTAGCTGATAACTGTCTCATGCGCATGCACAACGACATCCAAAAAGCGACATGATGAAGGTAGCTGATAACTGTCTAATGCGCGCACACACCGACAGTCAAAAAACGAGATGATGAAGATAGTTGATAACTTTCTCATGCGCGCGCACACCGACAGCCAAAAAGCGACACGATGAAGTTAGCTGATAACTGTCTCATGCGCGCGCACACCGACATCCAAAAAGCGACATGATGAAGTTAGCTGATAACTTTCTCATGCGCGCGCACACCAACATCCAAAAGCGACATGATGAAGTTAGCCGATAACTGTCTCATGCGCGCAAACACTGACAGCCAAAAAGCGACACCATGAAGTTAGCTGATAAGTGTCTCATGCGCGAGCACACCGATATCCAAAAAGCGACACGATGAAGTTAGCTGATAACTGTCTCATGCGCGCGCACACCGATATCCAAAAAGCGACATGATGAAGTTAGCTGATAACTGTCTCATGCGCGCGCACACTGACAGCCAAAAAGCGACACGATGAAGTTAGCTGATAACTGTCTCATGCGTGCGCACACTGACAGCAAAAAAGCGACATGATGAAGTTAGCTGGTAACTGTCTCATGCGCGGGCACACCGACAGCCAAAAAGCGACATGCTGAAGTTAGCTGATAACTGTCTAAAAGTTTCCGTGAAAACTCATAACTATATTTATTAATGTATCATTCTTTTTATAAACAAAGAGTTGTGGCATACGAGATGATATCTTTAGCTATTTTCGTTCTGTTACGCCAAAGAAGTATAACTTCTTACGTGCGTACATAAGTACACATATAGGTTTTTATTAGTTTTTTGTTAGAATCTGTAAAATTAATTGTAGTTATGTAGTTATTGGTAAAATTTTGTTATGGCAAAGGTCGAGGTCACCAACAAAAATACCAAACCATTGGACTGGTCTTCACAATACAGGCTTGCCTAGTGTGAAGGCCGCTGCTTAAACTGTGATCGTAGTTTGTATAATCATGTTTATTGCTATAATATCAGGCATCAACAGTTAATTAAAAAAAAACCCGGCCATTTGCGAGTCGGACTCGCGCACGAAAGGTTCCGTACCGTTATCTATAAAAACGGCAAAAAAATCACGTTTGTTGTATGGGAGCCCGAACTTAAATATTTATTTTATTCATATAATCGATATAATTCGACTATCTCCGTGGTACAGTGGGCGAATAGCCGGCTGAGACGCAGGAGGCAGCGCGTTCGATTCCCGCCGCGGAACAAATGTTTGTATGATCTACAGATATTTGTTCGGTGTCTGGTTGTTTCTCTATATATTATAAGTATGTATTTATAAAAAAAAAAAGTATATAAGAATTTTATCAGTTATCTGGTACCCATAGTACAAGCTCTGCTTAGTTTGAGGCTAGATAGCGCTGTGTGAAATGTCCAGCCATATATATATATATATTTTTTTTTTTTTATATACCACAATTTTATTTATTTACCTTATTTGAGGTTGGTGCCGATTATGCTAGTCATCTAAATTGTATGAGCGCCCATACAACTCAGAGGACTGTCTTAATTGGCGTCAACTATGTATGTCTGGTGACAGCCTTTAATTTACATATTTTTTTTATATTTGGCATTTATCCCTTTATTTGTTCTGTTAAGACCTTGCTTTATGCCAAATTTCGTGATTCTAGGTCAACGGGAACTACCATATAGGTTTTCGACCAAAAACCTATAGGCTAAATCCGATTGACTTAGAATTGTCAATTTTGGTTAAAAACAAGGTCTTAACAGCACAAGTAAGGGAAAATGCAGAAAAATAAAAAAAAAATCGAAAATTTAGGTAAATTTTTGTTCGTACAAGTTTTCGCGAAAATCTAAAGTGGCTCATATCATTTTATAGTGTTGACTCAGGACCTTGATTTTTATACACCTAATAGGGACTATAGACCTCAGTATCTGGTATAAATTTCAACTTGCTAGGTACACCCGTTCCTGAGAAGATCGGTGGTGACATACGGACAGACAGATGGACAGACGGACAAAAGAGTGATCGTATAAGGGTTCATTTTTTTACCTTTTGAGTTATGGAACCCTAAAAATTGTCTTCAAAGTAATTTCATTTCAAGTTTTTGGCTGCAAGTAAATATTTTTTCATTTTTATTTCATTTCTATCTATCTATTGGCGCGCCTTGGGTGTCTGACTCATATGCCGTCACGCCATGACGGCATACGACTGTGCCCCGCCCACTGCAACTTTAGCATGATATTCCTTTGTGCTATTAGAAACAGTGACATACGTTTGTCGACGGATTTCCTCATCTAATATATAAAACAAAGTCGGGTTTGTTCGAACACTTATAACTCAAGAACGGCTGGACAGATTTTGATGATTTTTGATTTGTTGTCATTCTCTCCGTCCCGAATAGCAGAATAACTATTAAATTATCTGAAAACATCATGCAAAAAGATATTGAAGAAAAATCATTTTCTCATACACTGATGCAGTTAATGATGGCCGACGTATATTGACAGCCCGCGTCATATGCATGCCAAGGCGGTACGAAGTTCGCCGGGTCCACTTGTTTATGATATTTCAGATTAATTTTACTTCTCATATATTTTTTCAGCTCAGCGTAACAATAGAAGATGGCTACCTAAAGGCGTTTAATGGGAACTTCGAACCTGCTATTATCCACAGACTGGTGGACATTATAAGGTAAGAAACCTAGCATTAGCTAATGACTTTGTTCGCTATCCGGTAGGTTATTTTTTTATGGTACCTGGAGATGGAACCAGCTTCTGGCCCACCTGATGTTAAATAATAACCATTGTCTATAACAGAGACTGCCTCGTAGGTCATGCACCTTAGAAATGTGCCCTACGATGCACTGCGCTGCGTCGGTCAGGTAGATTGATTAACTCTTTAATCCTCTCCGTACTACTTCTTAGCGTGTTAATAGCTGTACTTATATTGTGTTAGATAGGTACTTGGCTACATTGATGGCGTCAGGAGAAGCCATTTTTATGTCCACCACTGTGCAGGTGTTCGGGCACAAAGGGCACATTAGCAGGTGTTTCATCCACTGCACGATCACCACAGTTGCATTGCGTTTGTCTGGGATCCCTGAAACCCTATTAGTACATCCTTACTATTATAAATACGATAGAAATTCTGTCTCTCTGTCTGTTCTCATTACGCAATAAGTTTAAAGAAATAAATATTATGACGTTCCCTTGTCAATAACTCTATGAAAATCTGATGTAGTACGAGTATGTTCACAAAAATAGTAATTAATTTAAGAAAAATAGCGATAATCATAATTTCAATACTATAAATAAAGATAATCTCGCTGTTGCCACTTGTAGACTCCATAAAGTTAGTAAATCGTTTAAAGGGCAAGGTGTTCGCTTTTATGCCGGCGCCTTACATGGGCTATGTTGGCTCCAAGTTATACTGTTGGATCCAACACACCAATGTGAGGATCGATCTTGGAACATTATTGGATAAAAACGGAACATTGCGTCCAATAACCAATGTCAACCCGACTTGTGTCGGTTTTTTGTACAAGTTCAAAGGCGAGGGGAGTGAAGTGTGTAGGCGGGGGGGCAACTTGGGTCCAACGTCACTTCTCGATCCACACATTGGTTGCATCAGTACGCGCTCTGCCGATGTGAGTGCTGGATGTGCTGCGATATGTTTTCTCCGAACGCCGAGTGGACGAATGAACAAGTGTTGGGAGTTCATTGAATTATATCGAGCAGAAGAAGCACTGTGGAATCCAGTTAATAAATACCACAAAAATAAAAATGTACTAGCAGATTCGTGGGAAAGGATTCGAAAAAAGATGTGCGTGGAAGATATGACTGTTGCCGATTTAAAAAAGAAAAAAGAATCTTTGATGATAACTTTTAGATATCATCTCAAAAAATGGAAAATATCTTTAAAATCAGGGGCTGGTGCAGATGAAATTTATCAAACCAATTGGTTTGCTTACCAAAGTTTGAATTCCTTTTTGGGGCAGAATTACGATTGCAAACGAATCCTTTGAATAATTAAATATTAATAATATGTGCTCAATGCGTGGGCGTAAGTAGCCAGAGCGAAAAGTGTCCCGTCCGACATGACTTGCTAGCAATAAATTTGATGAATAAATGATACCTGCTCGAACGTCCAGCCTTCCAATGCTCTTGGCATGAGTGTTTGCCCAATTATATTGGAGCCCATATGAGGCCGCAATCTTGGTTGCAATTATTGGCCATTCTATTCGTAGCCAGCGTTGGAACCAAGTCATGAGCCCATGTGAGGCGCCACCATTATAACAAACTCCCGAGTGATGTACAAAATTGACAATTAACAAATTTAAAAACGTAATTAAACAAAATCTTTATAAAAAAGCCTACTATAAAATATCGGAGTATTTAGATGATAGAGAAGCTTGGGATTGAAATTGCTCTAACTCGTTCAAAATGTTACAATTTAGACGTAATTTATTTTCTTTAATGTTAAGTACTATAAAAGGATCATTAAAAAAACAACCAGCCTTGTTTCTTGCCTTTCTTTCCTGGCTTGGTTACGAAGGAACAGGCAGTAAAATTGACGTTTCAAAGTGATCCTTGACGACTAAACAGCTAGACCGATTTAGATGAAATTTGTTACATAAATAAATTATGATCTGGGTTCAGACATAGACGATTTTTTATCCGCCTGTACAGGAGAAGCCGGGGGCGGTGCATCTAGTAAATTATATAGTCTCCGTCAGTCTGTCTGTTTCGTCAGTCTTTTTTCACGACTAAATGGCCTGGACCCATGTCGATGAAATTAGGTACACACGGCTACACATCAAGCTATACATTTCCAGTATAAGCTGACCCCGCATTGTGTAGGCTTTTCGTAGAATGAGAGGTCAGCTTATACTTGAAATGTATAGCTTGATGTGTAGCCGTGTGTACATAGATTATGCTGATTCTTATTATTCCAAGTATTTATTTTACAACACAGGCGCTAAGCCTGGACCTTTAACATAGGCATTACCGGGGCCTGAGCCAACGAGAAAGAGGCCTGTTTTCATTAGTCTTAAGTATTGCAAGATGGAGGTGGGATAGATGGATAAACTATTGCAATAATGAATTATGAGTACAGGTTATTGTCAGAGCAATGCTAATGGAATCGATGCTGGGCTATGGCAGAGATACGGCACTTGCCAATTCCGCAATATCAAGAATGATTGAGGCAGGTGGTGACTAGCCGTCCACTAAACGGACCCCCATAAATGCCGCCAATAGAAGGCAGCGTAAGGGGCAACGTTGGTATGGGCGGGTTTTGACAGGTGTGCTGCAGTTTCACTAAGCGCTACTCCCGGCTTTATGCCTTTAACACTTCAACCCTTGGAGCATAGGTTCCGCTCTTGCGCATCCTCCCTTGACCGGCCAACTAAGGCAAACCAAGGGTCAGTTATTATTATTATTTGGAGCATGCACTGTCCCAACAACAGGGCAAAGGCCTCCCTTCCTGCCTTCCACTCCACTCTATCATGCGCGTGTGTAGTCCAGTCTTCCATATACGAATTGAGTTCGTCTTTCCATCGGGGCGTCGCGGTAGTTTTCTGCCTTTTGGGATCCACTCTGTGGTGAATTTTGTCCATAACTCATTGACATAGACTGAAATAAATGATTCAATTCTGATCTAATACCGGACATAGAGACAACTGCAGCGCGGACTGATTAAGTATATTTAAATGAATCCGGCCAAGTGCGAGTCGGCCTCGCGCACGGAGGGTTCCGTTCCATTATCAATTAAAACGGCAAAAAAATCACGTTGGTTGTATGGGAGCCCACCTTAAATATATATTTTAATTTAACTATTTATTTTTAAAGTGAATTTATAACTAAATATTCTGTGAATATATACCTATTGCCGTTATCAATATCGAGCAAAAACGAGCAAAAAAATCACGTTTGTTGTATGGGAGCCTATGTCTGTGAAAATTTCAACTGTCTAACTATCACAGTTCATGATATACAGCCTGGTGACAGACGGACAGACATACAGACAGACAGCGGAGTCTTAGTAATAGGGTCCCGTTTGACCCTTTGAGTATGGAACCCTAAAAATTGAACCTTAATAAGTATTTATGTAGTTATTATTTGTATTTTTTTTATAAAGAACACGTATGACTGGTTTATGAACTCACCACCTCGTTCTTCCAGAGCCAGCCAAGTCCCCGGTAGACCAGAGGAGTTGTTCTACATACTATTCAATGAGAAGGAGGGTCTACTCAACTGCTTCCTGTTCAGGGCTTCTACTGCTCTCGAGGTGAGTCAAACTAAGGCTGAGTGGAAGATATCGCTTTCTTTAGCGATAATAGCACACATTATACTTCAATACATTTATCTAATAGTACATTGTTAGAGAAGGGCGTAAGCTAACTTTCGACTCATTAGCGTCCTCGCTCGCTTTAGTTCGTACACCAAACGCGTACACCGGAGTATAAACACATAACTTTTCATCACCAATGTGAAAAAATTAAAAATAGTCTTAATATCAGTTTGTACCTAAATATAAAACTTGCGTTCCCGATATCAATTTTTTTAGGGTTCCGTTCCCAAAGGGTAAAACGGGACCCTATTAACAAGACTCCCCTGTCTGTCCATCTGCCACCAGGCTGTATCTTATGCACCGTGATAGTTAGTTAAAATTTTCACAGATATAGTATTTCTGTTGCCGCTATAACAACAAATACTAAAAACAGAATAAAATAAATATTTAATAGAACAAACGTGATTTTTTTGCTCGTTAGGGTTCCGTAACCAAAGGGTAAAACGGCACCCTATTACAAAGGCTCCGGCTGTCTGTCCGTCTGTCCGCTGTATCTCATGAATCGTGATAGTTAGACAGTTGAAATGTTCACAGATGATGTATTTCTTTTGCCGCTATAACAACAAATAATCACAGAGTATTTAAAAATAAATAAATTTAAATATAACATATATTTAAGGGGGGCTCCCATACAACAAACGTGATTTTTTTGCTCGTTTTTATAGATAATGGTACGGAACATTTCGTGCGCGAGTCCGACACGCACTTGACCGGTTTTTTTATTTTTTACTACTAAACTATGCCCTCTTTTATTTAATAGAAATAAGGATTTGTTATGGAGATTTCAATGTATTAAAAGCGTTTTATGAATATGCACATAGAAAAGGGATTTGTCGTGGAGATTGTGTTTAATTTAAGTATATATGAATGTAACATCTTTAACTATAAATAAAAATAAGGATTTATCATAGAGAAATAATCTGAATTAAAATACAATCTTCACGACAAATCTCTTTTCTATGCCATATTCATAAAACGCTTTTAATACATTGAAATCTCCATAACAAATCCATATTTATACATATTTTAAATGAAGCAAGCCACAATCAGGTTGTGAAAAAAAAAAGCGAATACTGGGAACGCAAAATTTGTTTAGAAGTGAAAACTTCTTAAGGCGCGTTGGGCATTTTTTTTAAAAACCATTGAACTCGCGACACTGTTATCGTTACCAACGACTGTACATAAGTATCTCGTAATTGTTCAAGTTTTCACTTCTGTCGGCACTCCCGGATCGCAACTTTTTAAAACTATAATCTGTTATGAAAAATACTTTTAATTTCCCCGCATTCGTCATGAAAAGTTATGCATTATGCTCGGGCTTAAACAATCTCTGGTGGTAGAGCTTTTGTGAACGGGCTCGAGGAAGTGGGCACCACCGCCTTACCTTTATCTGCCGCCAAATAGCAGTACTTGTGCTGCTGTGTTCCAGTTAGATGGTAATGGTATGTTCCTGTAATTACTAGCACATAGGCATAACAGCTAAGTCCTATAGTATGGCAACGTATCCACATAGAGATCAAGACAATATAATATCTTGTTTTGAATTTTATGTGGATATCCATGGGCTGCGGTAGCCATTTAACATCTGGTGGATTGCATGCTCGTTTGCCATATAAGTAGTATAAAAAAATCGCTTTCGGCCCTCGTTAAACAATATACAATTTATTCTATTAGGAAGTGTTACTGCGATCTGTCGACCTCGAAAAGGTATAAAAAGCTCTATCAGGAATTACCAATGCTTTAGGTTAAATTAAACAAATTCGAGGCGGAAAACAAAACAATACAATGATGAATAAAAACGTGACGTCCTATAAACCTTGAACGAATTTAATTATAGAATCAGTTGTAATATCGAGTGATTCAGTTTTATTAGTGGCCAGTGCGTTTTCAGCTTCGCTCATAAATCAATTAAAAATAAATTTAGTGTTAATTTCTACCAACATATAGCTATAAAAAAACAATACTGCAACGTTAAAATTAAGTGTTTTCTTGGTAAAATAATAACATTAAACGAAATATAATCATTACGTAACAGTACAATAAAAACGCCGATTAAAAATTCGATTTACTCAACTGTTATTATAAAATTTTTATTTTAAAAACATTAATTTTTATTGATATTAATTAATATAATAAATTTTTATTGGGAGTTAAAATCAATTACTAAACCAAATGATTCTTAAATAATCGTCGAAAAACGAATGGAATGATAATATGACTAAAGTCAAAAGTCAAAGTCAAAATTCAATAAAACCACAAGGATCAATTTAAACGTCAATTTTACTGCCTGTTTCTCCACGAGCTAACCAGAAAAAAGCATGAAACAAGGCTGGTTATTTTAATGATTCTTGTACGAAACAATAGGTACAGATAGAGGATATTGACATTGACGTCTCCATTTATGCAGCAACCGTGTACCAAATATTGAGTGCCAAGATCGCGCTGATTAGTCTGTGGTGTGTATCAACATGACTTCAGTTTGGATACCGCTCGCAAGGCAAGCGATCGCCTTCCGCGCGACGACATCGGACGCGGAATTTTGGTTCGGAATTATCCTCATATTATTCGCGTGTGAAATGGACCTTATATACTTTCACGTTAGGAATCGTCTAAACATCGACCTCTTTAGTCTTTTATAAAAAAAAACCTTGAACGAATTTGGAAATAGAACGCGGGGCGTGCCAAGTTCGATTTAAAATAGATGTAAACAAATTAGTGTTAGTGGAAACCGTGTTGTGTGATGGATTTAATGATATAGTATAAAAAAGGTATGTAATATAACTTAAGAAAATATTATATTTATTAAAAATATGTAGATTATACTCAATACTCAATCGTTTATTGTATTCCACAATGTAATAATAGGTACATGCTCATTATGGACCCTGTTGGACACAACAATATCATGGAGAGATATACATATATGTATATTATATTGTATTATTATATTTTGTAGTCATTTTATTTGTTTTATAAAATTGATAATAGATGAGATTATTTATATTTGACGACCTCCGTGGCACAGTGGGCGAATAGCCGGCTGAGACGCAGGAGGCAGCGGGTTCGATTCCCGCCGCGGAACAAATGTTTGCATGATCTACATATATTTGTTCCGGGTCTGGTTGTTTCTCTATATATTATTCAAAATTCAAAAATTCAAAATTATTTATTTGGAACATAAACAAAGTACAATAGACAAATGAAAACGTTGACAACTGCAAAAGTTAAAAAAAACTGAGAAGCAGTGTCAGCGCCCTCTTCCAAAACCAAACCGAACAACGTTCCAGCTTAAAACAAATCGATACAAGGAAATGTTTATTCTAAATATGATTATGATTTTAAGTTGAATACTGCGTGTGTGTGGTGAGTGTTTGTGTGGTGTGTGTGTGTGTGTGTGTGTGTAGATGTGAGTGTGTGTGCGAGTTTGTGTATGAGTGTGTGAGTGCATACGTGTTCGCTTGTTGTTAAGTTTACTAGGTAGGAGAGATCAAAATATTCTCGGTATCATCGTACGTTAGTGACTGAAGCCAGGTTTTGCATTTAATTTTACATCTGTGGAATGACAGCGGATAAATGTCAATAGCTTTGTTTACTCTGTTGTACAAGGGACAGCTTATATAAAAGTAGTGTCTTCCAGCTAGGGCAGTTCTGCGGGGCTGTATGCTGCAAACCATATCAGAGCGACGCTTAAGAGAGCTGAAAACTGGATCGAAAGAAAGTTCACCGTGTTTCCGCAAAACTGTCGCTAGGACAAATAGTTGACGCACTGTAAGAACTTCACAGATCGAATATAGGGTAGCAGTGGGTAAGAGTCTAGATTTAGAAGTCATGACCTTCAATACAGCTCTCTGGGCTCTTTCCACTCTCAACATGAGAGTCTTAGTAGAATTATAAGTATGTATTTACAAAAAAAAAGTATATAAGTATTCTATAAGTTATCTGGTTCCCTTAATACAAGCTCTGCATAGTTTGGGGCTAGATAACACTGTGTGAAATGTCCAGCAATATTTATTATTAATATTTATTATCTAGGTACATCTATAACTTATTTTGATTACAAATAGAATTAAAGATTTCAAAGCCTGATTCCTTGAAACCAAGGTAATCTTTCTATTAAAAAAATGCATCCTAATCAGTCCATACTTTTTGGGTACTACGACGCCACAGGTAGACCATAGGCGTCAAAACTTAACCCTCATATTGCGTGCAAGCAGCGGAAATGCGAATGTTGAGATGGATGTGTGGGGTAGCGAGAATTGATAAGATAAGGAATGAGTATATTAGAGGAAGTTTGAAAGTAGCGCCAGGGATAGAAAATTTGAGAAGTAATAGGCTAGCGTGTAGCGTGGTATGGGCTAGTTATGCGGAGAGAAGAAAATCATGTGACTAAAAGAGTGTTAGATATGAATGTGGATGGATATAGATGTAGAGGAAGCCCGAAGAAGAGATGGATGGACTGTGTGAAGAATGATGTGGGTAAGAAAGAAGTGACAACGGAGATGACAGCTGATAGAGAGGTATAGAAGAAAAACAGATGTTGTGCCGACCCCACGTAATGTTCGAAGGGCAGGAAGAAGGTTACGAAACGAAATTTTTGCTGTGATGTATTCGTTTTTGTATGTGAAGTATTTTAGCACATAGCTTACAGTAATCACCCAAATGTACCGTGCCTAAAGTCTAACTTTTTATTAGCTGCAGTAAAATGACGTTTTGTGGGTTGCCGGTTTTTGAAGAAAAATAAATAGGAATGTAGCTAAATGAGTGAATCATAAATGAATAATCAGTTTGGTTTTTTTTTTGAGATTTAATATTAAGTTGTAATGTATTTTTTTAACCTATTATTATTACTATACTAGAGTATTGATCTTTTTTAGTGGAAGTATAGGGAGGTACATTCAAAATGAAACAAAAACGTCATAATAATGTTATTTAATTAATTTTTGTGAACTGAATCACATCCCTATTGAGATTAGGCTGGCAACATTATTTTACGGAATGACATTTAGAAACGTCATTTTACTGCAGCTAATAAAAAGTTAGACTATACATATCGGGGCACTCAAAAACATACAAATAATGGTAAATATTCTGTTTAATAACTAGTGGTTCGCCCCGAACAAATATTATTAGTAATCTTTGACTGTAAAAATAGTGCCACGAAATGCTTATTAACCTGATCTATAGTTTCATTCAAATTACTGGTAACGGGGGTTCATATTAATAAGTTAGGTATCCTTTTTTGGTGTAGAAATTGCAGTTATTCTGGTTTTCAGACTTTTACCTATATTTGTGCCATATTTTTGTCACTAAAGCTACATGCATACCAAATTTCAGCACTGTGGGGTCACTGGTGTACGCTGTGAATTTTGTAAAAGTTCAGTTTTTATTATGGCTAATAACTTAAAAACTACAAGGTTAAAACTAAAAATAAAAACGGAGTCGAAATGTACTCACAAAGACCTTTTATTAGACGTACAATTTAACCGGATAGTCCCATTTTGTTTTTTTACCCCTCTTGGACACCAATATCTCAACAACCCCCACAAATTTTTAGCTCATCACTCCCAAATTGTGCTATCACTACCAAATATACCAAATTTCAGATGATTGCACAAACGCTTCGAAAGTTATCCTCGGACAAAGAAACATACATACATACAACGCCGTTTTGCCCAAGTTGATTTAGAGATCTTGCTTCTCGAAACAAACATCCAAACTCTCGCATTGATAATATTAGTGTAATGTCAGTACTTCTCTATAGCTGCAGAGAGAGAATCTAATCTATAACCTGTTGATGTACA
This sequence comes from Philereme vetulata, assembly GCA_918857605.2. Lineage (NCBI taxonomy): Eukaryota > Metazoa > Arthropoda > Insecta > Lepidoptera > Geometridae > Philereme > Philereme vetulata. The sequence continues at coordinate 5,202,828 of OU975453.1, forward strand.
CACGGCTAAACATCAAGCTATGCAATTCCAGTATAAGCTGACTTCGCATTGTGTAGGCTTTTTGAAGAATCAGAGGTCAGCTTATACTGGAAAGGCATAGCTTGATGTGTAGCCGTATGTACCTACCTATGTGTTGCAACTAAATGAATACAAATCTGCTCACAATGTGTTTTGACATACGATCGTTCTGACAATGGTATTTGAGATCAATCGTACATTGGAACTCTTTCTTTTAACATAACGATCAGTGGTGCATTTTTTCGTACGTGTACGTCGTATGACACTAAGGAATATCAATGTATGGAGGCATTCCACGAAGAGAATAGATTTAAGATCAAGTATTTTATGAGCACTAATTGTGTTCCACGGAGATCACAAATTTACATTTTGGCTTTGTGCTTTTTGTGGAATACTGAAAATTATTGGAAATGTTTCCACGAAGGGCACATACAATGTTACAATACAATTTACAATTTACTATCGAAATTGTGAATTGTACTATCAAAAATGCGAGCTAACTTAGCTGGCGCTGCATATCTTCATCGCTTAGCTTTGGTGGAAATATACACATAGCTTAGTAGCTAAGCTTCAACTCTTACCGCTTACCTCGCATATCTGAGTACTGTGTTATCTTGTTTATGTCTGAGTTAGTGTTGCCGATCGATAGTGGACTATCGATAGTATATCGATAGTCTATCGATATTCATGAAAATTCATGAAATAGTATCGATAGGTGTATCGATAGTATTGATACTATCAATAGTGTGATATAAGGCAATAGTATCAATTTCGTCCAATACTATCGATAGTATCAAACATCAATGGTGACGAAACTATCGATACTATCGATAGTATTGCATAAAAACTATCAATACTAACGATAGTATCGATACTATCCATAGTTGTGTGCTATCGATAGATATCAACTTGTATATAAAGACAAATACTGTCGAAATATACATCGAATATACATTTATGTTACTATCGACAGTACACAACTATCGATAGTATCGATACTATCAATAGTGTCGATAGTTTTTATGCAATTGTATCGATAGTATCGATACTATCGATAATTTGGTCACCATTGACGTTTAATACTATCGATACTATCGATAGTATTTAACGAAATCGATACTATTGCCTCATATCACGCTATTGATAGTATCGATACTATCTATAGTATCGATACTATCGATAGAACAATCGATAGTGTAACTGATTTATGACGTCAACTATCGGTAGCGAAACTATCGATATTTCAGCAACACTAGTCTGAGTTAGTACTGTGTTGTGTAAATTATGAAATTTACGTATAAAATCTAGGAATGTGAGTACCCAGACAAACCTTGCACGGATTTTAGGGCTCAATATTAAGGTTATATATATCAATATTAAGTACATTGTAGTAAATCTTGTTCTTCCTGACTCTTTCCCACATTACGTGAGGTCGGCACAACATGTAGTTGTCTTCCATACCTCTCTTTTAGCCGTCAGTTTCGATATCACTTCTTTCTGGTTTAAGATATTTATTTCGCAAACAATTACAATTCACTTATAAAGAAACATAAAAATATTAGTAACAAATTTGTTGGGCTGATCGTACTAATAACAAAATTAACAGTGATACAAAAGTTTGTACAAAATAAAAGTTAAGTGCGGGTAGTTTTGTAAAATTCGGCTCATCCAATTCAGTGTAAGCAACTATGAAGTGACACAGATATGTGCAACTGGAAGTGGCATGGACATTATTGGGATTTTTGTATATTGGCAAAAGCTATGTTTATGTTAGGTATGAATAACTTTATTTACGTACTTTTATATTAAGGGGACATCGGAGGGGAATCGCCCATACAACACGTACTACCAATATCATTTCTAATTGGAGCATATTTCTACCTTAACAAGGTATTATTTTAATTTAAATAGTATCTATCTAGGTTCCCAACCATATATTAGATCAAAATACTTACCTAAAATATAATGGAAGCGTATCGCATTCTGCATGTTTTTACGTCATAAAAACCTGTTTTCAACCTTATTGTTTCGTATTAAAAACAACAACATCTTACGTATCCTAGTCATGGGAACATAGATTATATCGTCTACTTACAGAATAACAACACAATTGGAAAAATACAACATGTTTTCAGTCATCATTTTTGGTATTACGGAACACGGTCAAAATCTAATCAAATTTAGAATCGTTCTATTGCTATCACTGTCGCTCTGTGTGGCTAAAGTTTGTCACTAAACAGGGATAGCGATATTCAGGCCGAAGTTTTTGACGCGGCCGAATTGAAGTTGCGCTCGGGGTTCGCCGGCTTCTTAACGTAATTTTTTTTTGCCGTTCTGAAAATTGTCTTTCTTATCCATATCATTCTTCACACAGTCCATCTATCTCTTCTTCAGCCTTCCTCTACTTCTATAACCAACCACACTCATATCAAACACTTTTTTAGTCACATATTTTCCTTCCGCATGACATGCTCATACCACGCTAGCTTACTCCTCAATTTGTTTATGGAGCTACTTTCATATACATAGCTACATTGTGGTGAATAAATAAAAATATCTTGTGGTAAGACACCTACGCCATTGCGAGGCACTTTTTTTAACGGATTTCAAAAAAAGAGGAGGTTTTCAATACGACAGAATCTTTTTTTTTTGTTATTAGGTATATGTATTTTTTCGTTTACTCAAATACGCCTGGACCGATTCGAGAAATTCTTTTTTTGTATAAAAAATGTATACTTCTTAGGTGGTCCAATTGACACCAAGTCAGGATCTGATGATGGGATTGATTGATAGATTGAAAATTCTTAATTGCACAAAATACATAAATCTGTACATAGGCGAACTTAATGCTAGCAAGCATTCTCTTCCAGTTAACCTTTGCATAGTGTTGAAAAAATATTTTTGTAGGTAGTGCATGCCATAATGTAGCAGGGAAAAATACAATAAAAAATAAGACTAAGATATATTTAGAATACGAACGAAACATCTTGAAAATACTCTATATATATATATATATATTTATATAGAGTATTTTCAATAAACGTACTTTCTAATATTACACATCAATGAACACTAGTTTAAAATAATATATAAACTATTAAATAGGTAGTTACAATAAAACTTAATAAACTCATCTTAATTAATATTATAAAGAGGAATGATTTGTATTTTTGTGTGTGTGTTTGTGTGTATGATTTCAAAAATTCTTTTACCATTGGAAAGCTACATTCACCCTGAGTGACAAAGGCTATATTTATTATTAGAAAAGATTAGGGATTCTTACTAAAACTTAAGTAACGTAACCCAAGGTGTAAATAAATGCCCTAAAACATCTTTCGTCGCATGCGCTGCGGAAACTATTGATGATAGAACAAAAGTATGTTCTACAATATTATATAACATATCAATATCTATAAAAATAGAATATTATAAAGAGGAAAGATTTGTTTGTTTGCATTGAATAGGCTCCGAAACTACTGGACCGATTTAAAAAAATTCTTTCACCGTTGGGAAGCTACACTATCCCCGGGTGACATAGGCTACTTTTTACCCAACTGCGCAGGAGGGTAATATTTTTATTGAAAAACTACGCGTGTGAAGCTGCGGATTGGTCAACTAGTAAGATATAAAGATAACAGAGTGGATAAATGACAGAGCATCTACAGGAAACCACTCATTTCCAAAAAAATCCCATAAAATCGAGGGTAACCCTCAAATTTTCTAAGGGCGCAATTCGGTTTTATGTTTATTATTAAGTACCTCAGAAATCTGTCATTTATCAGCTAATCTGAAAAAAATAATTGAATTGATTATACTTTAATATTGATCTCATAGAAATTTCATCAAAATCAATTCAGTAGTTTGGTTAAGTCGATTATATTTTTGTAGTTACTTGGCCATGATTACTCGTTCGGAGTTATGACATCTTTAGTAAAATGACATAATCCCCCGGTCATTACTTTCGATATTATTTGGAGGTCGTCGCCCGTACAAAAATGTCGGACGCCATTTTAATGTCAGTCAGTTGATTGCCATACATGAACGATTAAGTAGTAAGAGCTCTGTTATTGTATTAAAGAGTTTTCAATGAAGTGAATGTAAAACATATATGCTTTGATTAAGTTATCTATACTAATACCCACCGAACTTCGTACCGCCTTAACATGCATATAACGCGGGCTGTTAATAAACGTCACCCTGGTAGATTGTCAATTGTTGTCCCCGGCAATCATTATGTATGAGAAAATTAATGACTTCTACAAATAATTCAATAACAAAATTAGCCAAATAGCTCCACCCGGTCTCGAGTTTTGGCGAGACTAACGAACAGCAATTCATTTATATATATAATATAGACAATATCTCGGGATAACTCAGACCGAAGCATCTGTTTCAAACGATATTCATTTTTTTTACATCCTTTTTGACGATATTTGCAGCACGCATTCTGTCAATTCTATGTCAAACGTCATAAGGTTACATTACAAAAGCGCTAAGGTTAGATTATAAATAATTTTATATAGTGGTTAAGTATTCTTAAATTTTCTAATTTTGCGCGCAATTTTCTTAATTTTTTCTTTCATAAAAACCTTCTGACCATAAGATATACAACAAAAAAGAATTAGCGAAATCGGTCCAGCCGTTCACGCGTGATGGCGTGACCAAGGGAAATAGGGATTCATTTTTATATATTTTTATATATAGAGATTATAAAGAGGAAATATTTGTATTTATGTATGTTTGTGACGTATAAACTCATAAACTATTTGTATGATTTCAAAAATTCTTTCACCATTAATATGCTACATTATCCCCCAGTAACATGGCTACTTTTTACAAAACTGCGCAGAAGGAGGGTAATGTTTTTAATAAAAAACTACGCGTCCGAAGCTGCGGAATGGTCAGCTAGTAAATTATATAGAGACCGTAGCGCAGTGGGCGAATAGCCGGCTGTGACGCAGAAGGTTGCGGGTTTGATTCCCACCGCGGAACAAATGTTTGCATGATCTACATATATTTGTTTCGATTCAGGGAATTTTTCTGTATACTATAAGTATGTATTTACAAAAAATAGTGTATAAGTATTATATCAGTTATCTGGTTCCCGTAGCACAAGCTTTGCTTAGTTTGGGGCTAGATAGCGCTGTGTGAAGTGTCCAGCATTATTTATAATTCATTTATATATATATTTAAAATGGGCTATGTCCAACGTATATCTAATAAGTAAGATCAGAATATTAGGCAGAACAATCGCCATATATACCTGAATTTTGGTACCGAGTTAAATATTGTGGGAGTGAAACACCCTGGCTCGGAGTTTTCCAAAAGCAGCCATAGCAGAGCTAAGTCTGCTGTTGATCTCAGAGTCAAGGTCGCCCTTGGCTGTTATGTAGCTGCCCAGATATCTAAAATTTGTAACCTGCTTCAGAGCCCTGCCACCAAGCTGCAGATTTACAGCAGCTTGGATCTACAGCATCCAGTTATAAAGTTTTGAAGTCCCTCTTGGGATTCCGCAACGAAGCGAAGCGGTCGTCAGCACACATGAGTTCGGTATTAAGATCGTATGACACCTTGGTGTGCGCTTTCAACCTGGCAAGGTTAAAATACTGCCGTCATTGCGAAATCGTATACGGATTCCTTCAGACATGCCTATACTACGCTAGCCTTTTGCTCCTTTTAAACTTCCTTTAATATACTCATTTCTTATCTTATCCATTCTCGTTACCCCACACATCCATCTCAACATTCGCATTTCCGCCGCGTGTACGATTCTTTCATCCGTCCCCTTCGTGACCCAACACTCAGAATCATACATTACGACAGGTCTTATGATCGTCTTGTAAATTTTCCCCTTATGTTGTGGCGGTACCACTGATGAACATCGACCTCTGCCAAAGTTTTCCAGAGCGACCGATCTTAGGCACCCAACTTCTTATATAAGTTGCTCTCAGCAATTTATCTGCCCATCCAAGTTGAACACTCCTGGTGACTTCCTTCATTTGATACTCCTTGCCAGAAGATAAAACATGGCCAAGATAAACGTATGAGTCGACCATTTCCATTTTCTCCTCTTAATTGTATTAAAGGATGAAACATATATGATATAAACCGGCCAAGTGCGAGTCGGACTCGCGCATGAAGGGTTCCGTACCATTATCTGCAAAAAAACTAAAAACAGCAAATAAATTATGTCTGTTGTATGGGAGCCCCCCTTAAATAATAGTTTTATTTTAGTATAATTATTTATCTTTAAAGTGAATATATAACTAAATACTCTGTGAATAATTCAAACGTCTACCTGTTGCCGTTATCAATATCGAGCAAAAACGAGCAAAAAAATCATGTTTGTTGTATGGGAGCCCCTCATAAATATTTGTTTTATTCTGTTTTTAGTATTTGTCGTTATAGCGGCAACAGAAATACATCAAGAAAATTTCAACTGTCTAATTATCACGGTTCATGAGATACAGCCTGGTGACAGACGGACAGACAGACAGACAGCGGAGTCGGTACGGAACCCTTAAAAGGATCTTTTTGAGAGAATAATTGAAGTATAATTTGGAAACCAGTCTATAGAGGCTACCATTTGTAAGAGATTGGATGACTTCATATTTCTTGATATCCTGACTTCATCTGCAGCGTCTCAGCCGGCTATTCGCCCACTGCGCCATGGAAGTTGTTCAATTAATTTTAATTCATTATTTTTGCAAGACAATACGTCTGTAGGAAAACATAAGAATAGGTTAACATGAGGACAATAGCTAGTCTAAAATAGCAATTTTATTTAGGTGCTTACCATAATCCATATACTTCGTTAGACTCGCATAGAATTTAATTTATATTTCCATACTAATATTAAAAACAATAAAAATAATGCTGGACATTTAACACAGCGCCATCTAGCCCCAAACTAAGCAAAGCTTGTACTACGGAAACCAGATAACTGATAGAATACTTAGGTATTACTCGTGCGCGATAACTTGGGACCTGCTAGAAATGCGGCTCCCCGACCGCTTCCCCTGCACTTCCCCGATGGCGCCCGTATTGTACCGTTCGCATCACTATTTTTTACTAGGGTTTTTAGTCTCGTACTGGCCTACGTCACGTAACGACGCGCTCTGGAATTCTTTTAGTTTTCGTTTGTGTTATTGTTTTGTTGTTATAGTTTGTAAAAAGTTTGTCGACAAAAGTATTGGGACGATGACCTCTTACAAGAGACGAATGAATCGCAATTATTTGTAAATTTATCGGATACCTCTTCGTCAAGTGGTTATAGTGAGACTGAGGACGAAGAACAACCTCTAGAAAGCATAAATCCACTAAGTAGTGACGAAGATGAGATAATGTAAATAATAGATAAATGTATAAACTTAAACATTGTATTTTTATTTTATTCAAATAGTGTAAAAAAGATTAGATAAAAAGCAGCGTCCTCCCTGAGTAACATAATAAATTAGGTTAAAAAAAAACAAAGACGAACCCGAGGGCGGCTGCTTGTTATGTTCGCTTTTTTGCGGGCGGTACAAACACGCCAATATGACGTCACCGCGCTCAGGTCCCAACTTATCGCGCACGGGTAATACTTTTTTTTGCTAATATATACTTACAATATATAGAGAGATGGGTGAGACTAGCGCAGGATCGTGGTGGATGGCACAAACTTGGGGAGGCCTATACCCAGCAGTGGGTGAAGTTGGGCTGTGGATGATGATGATGATGATGATGATATAAAGAGAAACAACCAGATCCGGATCGAATATCTGTAGATCTTGTAGATCTCTGTAGACATTTGTTCCACAGTGGGAATTGAACGTGCAACCTCCTGCTTAGACAGCTATAAGCCCACTGCGCCGTCTGTAGGTCGTCTGCTATGTACCTAAATACCTAAGTGTCTCTCGCGAGTCTCCCAAAACACAAAAAAAAAAATCTTAGGGCGACTCGCGCAACGATGCCAAAACGTATTTAGTGGCTAAATATGATATAAGGAGTTGTGAAATCAAACAAGTACGTAAAATTTAAACATGTTTAGTCGATAAATACGTTTAGGGATCATTGTGCAAGCCGGCCTAAAGCTTTGACTAATAAAATAGTGCAAATATCCAAATGACGTGACCTACAGTTTCATTCAAATTACAGGTAACGGGTGTTCATGCTAATTAGATCCTCTTTTTTGGGGTACAAATTGCAGTTATTTTGGATTTCAGACTTATGCCTATATTTGTGTTACTAAAGCTACACGCATACCAAATTTCAGCACTGTGGGGTCACTGGTGGACTGTGGTGAATTTTAACTGTGACTTGTTAAAATTCACAGGGTCTAAACAAAACAGATAAATGGGGTCAAAATGTACTCACAAAGAACTTTTATTAGTCATGCCATTTGACCAGATAGTCCCATTTTGTTTTTTTTTACCCTTTTGGAACCCCCTTTTGAATCTCAACAACCTCCCCCACATTTTTAGCTCATTTAGTCCCACCAAAATTGTGACATCTTTTCGTCAACCTCTATGAAAGTTATCCTCGGACAAACAAACAAACATACATACATACAACGCCGATTTGCCCAAGTTGACTTAGAGATATCGCTTCGCTCGTTCAAAAAACGGGGTCGAAATGTACTCACAAAGACCTTTTATTAGTCATGCCATTTGACCGGATAGTCCCATTTTGTTTTTTCTTTACCCCTCGTGAACCCAAATATCTCAACAATCCCCGACATTTTTAGTTAATTTAGTCACACCAAAATTGTGCATCACCTATATACCAAATTTCACGATTATGTGCGGTTTGCGTGTGTTCGTAAATATTTTAAAATCTTGACAGATTTTGTTAAAATTTCTTTGGATCTATAGTTGGATCACCGGGTCCACTTATGGTGGCAGGTGGAAATGTTGACGACATCCAGAAAATTGGCGGTCGAAGTCTTAATTAACTACTGAATAATTAAATGAAGGTTGTCTGATGTTGTAATTACATCCTACATAGGTAGCTAACCTGTTTTAAAATGGGGTCAAGATTTATCGGAAATACCTTAGCATATTATGAGTGTAGAGTTCCTTGTTATAAGGCTCGACCGTGTAAGTACTATCACGATACCCAATTTCTGCCGCCAAGCAGCATCGCTGTGTTTCGGTTGTGAGGGTATGTGGTTTTGAGGTTGGAGGGTTGCCTCAAGTTGATGGATGAGGCAATACTTTTTTAAAAGCGCTTGTGCGACGACTTGGATGTCTTCCAAAGAGACTGGCGGGATCGGCTCTAGACCGTGATAAGTGGAAGAAAGAGGGGGGTGCTTTTGTCCAGTTTTTGATAATTTGATTTGACTTGACTTATATACAGAGGTGTCGGTAACGGTAATAGTGTCGCGAGTTCAATAGTTTTATTGAATCTCAAAAAATGCCCAACGCGCCTAAATAAGTTTTCACTTCATATACAGAGGTGTCGGTAACGGTAGCGGTAACAGTGTCGCGAGTTTAATGGTTTTTTCCGATCTCAAAAAATGCCCACCGCGCCTAAAGAAGTTTTCACTTCATATACAGAGGTGTCGGTAACGGTAGCGGTAACAGTGTAGCGTGTTCAATAGTTTTTATTCCATTTCCCATCTCAAAAAAAGCCCAACGCGCCTAAAGAAGTTTTCACTTCATATACAGAGGTGTCGGTAACGGTGGCGGTAACAGTGTCGCGAGTTCAATAGTTTTATTCCATTTCCCATCTCAAAAAAGCCCAACGCGCCTAAAGAAGTTTTCACTTCATATACAGAGGTGTCGGTAACGGTAGCGGTAACAATGTCGCGAGTTCAATAGTTTTATTCCATTTCCCATCTCAAACAAAGCCCAACGCGCCTAAAGAAGTTTTCACTTCATATACAGAGGTGTCGGTAACGGTAGCGGTAACAGGGTCGCGAGTTCAATGGTTTTTTCCCATCTCAAAAAATACCCAACGCGCCTAAAGAAGTTTTCACTTCATATACAGAGGTGTCGTTAACGGTAACGGTAACAGGGTCGCGAGTTCAATGGTTTTTTCCCATCTCAAAAAATACCCAACGCGCCTAAAGAAGTTTTCACTTCATATACAGAGGTGTCGTTAACGGTAACGGTAACAGGGTCACGAGTTCAATGATTTTTTGCCCATCTCTGAAAATGCCCAATGCGCCTAAAGAAGTTTTTACTTCATATACAGAGGTGTCGGTAACAGTAACGGTAACAGGGTCGCGAGTTCAATGGTTTTTTCCCATCTCAAAAAATGCCCAACGCGCCTAAAGAAGTTTTCACATCATATACTGAGGTGTAGGTAACGGTAACAGAGTCGCGAGTTCAATGGTTTTTTTATCCATCTCAAAAAAAGCCCAACGCGCCTAAAGAAGTTTTCACTTCATATACAAAGGTGTTGGTAACGGTAGCGGTAACAGTGTTGCGTGTTCAATGCTTTTTCTCCATCTCAAAAAATGCCCAACGCGCCTAAAGAAGTTTTCACTTCATATACAGAGGTGTCGGTAACGGTAACAGGGTCACAAGTTCAATGGTTTTTTCCCATCTCCAAAAATGCCCAATGTGCCTAAAGAAGTTTTCACATCATATACTGAGGTGTAGGTAACGGTAACAATGTCGCGAGTTCAATGGTTTTTTTTCCATCTCAAAAAAAGCCCAACGCGCCTAAAGAACTTTTCACTTCATATACAAAGGTGTCGGTAACGGTAGCGGTAACAGTGTTGCGAGTTCAATGTTTTTTCCCCATCTCAAAAAATGCCCAACGCGCCTAAAGAAGTTTTCACTTCATATACAGAGGTGTCGGTAACGTTAACAGTGTCACGAGTTCAATGGTTTTTTCCCATCTCAAAAAAATGCCCAACGCGCCTAAAGACATTTTCACTTCAAACGCAGCGATGTTTTCCACATAACATTAGGTGGGCGATAAGCTTGTTTCATCTCTAAATATCATAAAAAAATTGTTATACATTCATGTTGTGTGTTGAAAAAGTAATAAAAACATCTGTTGAAATTAAATAAATCAGGTCAAGTTCAAAATTTTAAGGAAACCACTTAATGAATACCTACAGTCGTAAGTATTGTTGCCTTATATGGGATATTGACTTAATGAATTTGTAGGTCACCAACATAGGTCATACATAATTGATTGAGCGATGCGAGATCTCCAAATCAACTTGGGCAAATCGGCGTTGTATGTATTTATGTTTGTTTGTCCGAGGATAACTTTCAACGCGTTGATCCGATCATCGTAAAATTTAATACATAGGTATAGGTTATAGGCAGTGATAGCGCTATTTTGGTGTAACTAAATGAGCTAAAAATGGGGTTGTTGAGATATTGGGGTTCAAGAGGAGTAAAAAAAATAAATAAACTGAGACTGTAAGGTTAAATGGGACGTCAAATGAAAGGACTTCAGTAGTACATTTCGACCCCGTTTTTAGGGTTCCGTACCCAAAGGGTAAAACGGCACCCTATTACTGAGGCTCCGCTGTCTGTCTGTCTGTCCGTCTGTCACCAAGCTGTATCACATGAACCGTGATTGTTAGATAGTTGACATTTTCACAGATGATGTATTTCTGAGGCCGCTATAACAACAAATACTAAAACCAGATTAAAATAAATATTTAAGGGGGGCGCTCATACAACAAACGTGATTTTTTTGCTCGTTTTAGCTTATAATTGATAACGGCAACAGTTAGACGCTTGAAGGTTTCACAGAATATTTGTGGTGAAAGAATTTATTCTCATAAGAAATATACATTTCACTTCATGAGAAACAAAAGGTTTAAACTTAGTTAAATATTCGGTGAGCATGCAAAACATTGTAGCCAGTTAAAATATAGATTAACATTTTGTTTCCGATATCATTTTAGAGTCAACCTATAGTTATGTAATATATTCACTTTAAAAATAAATAATTAAATTAAAATAAAATAATTATTTAAAGGTGACTTCCATACTATGTGAAATTTCTAGTAATATTTATATTTATAGGTACAACAAACGTGATTTTTTTACCGTTTTTATAAATATTGGTAAGTAGCCCTTCGTGCGCGAGTCCGACTCACATTTAGCCAGTTTTTTTATGTTTGTTACCTCAGAACTTTCGAATGGGTGAACCAATTTTGATGATTCTTTTTTTATTTGAAAGCTGAGGTTCACTGTGTGGTCTCTTTTCCATATGGTCCAGTTCTGACAATGGCATGAGATAACAATATAAGTCTTAAATTTATTAAATTTTTATGTTAAGTTATAAAATAAATATATAATTAGTTAAATATTCAGTGAGTATGTATTATATAATATTCATAAGTCCAGTATAACAATGCACTAAGGGCGATGCTGGGGCTGCCCCGCTACTGCAGTGCATCAGGGATGTTCGCGGCGGCGCGGGTTGACTGCTTCCATACCGTCATGCGTAGGGAATGCAATCCCGATCCCGATCTCGTGTAATTTTTCGGGATCAATCCCGACGCATCATATGACGAGATCCCGTTCGAGATTGACGGGATTGGGCGGCAGTGGTCAGCGACGCTACACACGTCCGCTCGGGGCGCAAGCGGCGCGGCTGACTGACGGCCGCGAGCGGCAGGAACGCCAAACAGCGTTAGAAAACTATTCCGACTATTTACGAATATTAGCGACAGGTGACGATAATTATTTAGTTAGTAAGATTAAAGAATAAAGATTTTTATTTTCTTTCGAGTAATATGTTATTTTAGTTAACCTCACTATCACAAACAAGCAGTTATTAGCTTTTTCAGTCATCCGAATTTAACATTTTTTTTAAACTAGACGGGATCCGAAAAATTCCAGGATCCCGCGGGATTGTTATTTCTAATCCCGCGGGATCTCGAATTTGCAATCTCGAGTCGGGATTGCATTCCCTAGTCATGCGAGCCGCGTCCCTGGTGCACAGGCTGCGGGCCAGCGCCAACACCGTCTTGGCAATGATAGCCGGCAGAGTAGACTGCCCGCACACCAGACATTGCTGTCACAGGCATGCTCCCAAAAACCCAGTATAAACCTTAGTTTACTTATTGTGTTGTGCGCTTTCCTATATGAGCTACATAATTGCTTGAAATAAATGTATATTAATTTATTTTATTTATTTATTTTTAGTAAATCGTTTTGTACGGCAAGGTGGTACTTCTCGGTACGTCTTCTTGTCTGGTAATGGAAGGGGAAGGAGGGATAAGGTCATGCAGATCTTGCGCACATTCACCAAAATGTATCTTGTAAACAACTGGAAGTTTGGCTACTCGGCGTCTGTGCTCTAAACTTGCCGGCTGTTCTCATTGATGGGTTGAAAGGTATAAAAATGCGCGATAGTTACCCGTATCATACATAACAGTCATTGATTGTAGATTGTTTTCTTTGTAAGACCACAAGGAAATAACAAACGAAAACCGGAAAGCTTTGTTTCATAATATACTACATAAATTACTTGGAAATTGGAATGTTGGCGACTATCCAATGCCTTGCTAAAATAAACCACAAACTACCATTTCCCATCGTTTATTTTCGCAATATTTCTAAATGTGTTCATTTTTAACGACCTCCGTGGCGCAGTGGGCGAATAGCCGGCTGAGACGCAGGAGGACTCGATTCCCGCTGCGGAACAAATGTTTGCACGATCTACAGATATTTGTTCCGGGTCTGGTTGTTTCTCTATGTATTATAAGTATGTATTTACAAAAAAAAAGTATATAAGTATTCTATCAGTTATCTGGTTCCCATAGTACAAGCTCTGCTTAGTTTGGGGCTAGATAGCGCTGTGTGAAATGTCCAGCAATATTTATTTGTTATTTATTTATTTATCTAATTCTTTATTAAATAAAATAAATATTGCTGGACGTTTAACACAGCGCTATCAAAACTAAGCAGAGCTTGTACTATAGGAACCAGATAACTGATAGAATACTTATATACTTTTTTTTTGTAAATACATACTTATTATACACACATCAAAAAAAGTCTAAGCAACACATAACTTTTTTAATATTATTTTATTACTTCGTTTGCATCTTTCATGCAATATCAAAACTTTGAATAGTCTACCTCTTCGATGAACAAATAAATACTGGTTGTTTTTTTCAGTGAATTATGTTTTAAATTAGCATAATAATAGTGTGTCGCGAACAATATAGTCCACGAATTTTTACTGTGTAATGGAGCGTCGTCATATTACCACGAAAGAGATGCAAAGAGCTGTAGGGATGATATAAATTGAAAACAGTCAAGCCTATGTTGCCGGCATTTCAATGTTCATCGAAGCGTTATTTGCTGACTCTGGAGGCGTTATTGTGAAACAGGTGATCCGTCTGAACAGCACCCAGGCCGAGGGCGTAGTACCACTCGTCGTTAAGACCGATACATCCAAGTAGCATGACTGGCCGCAAGAACGATGGGACCAAATTTTATTCTGAGACGAATCTCGATTCGGTTTCAAACCTGATACTAGAAGAATGAGGGTATATCGTCGCCCAGGAAACGCTGAACGTCTAAAATGTGTCTAGGAAGTCCACCCATACAGCGGTTTGATAGTAATGGTTTGGGCTGGAATAGCTAAAAACCGTAAAACCGATCTTGTTTTTCTAAATGACAACCTTAATGCTGAAAATTATGTGGAACATGTGCTAGCTCCCTAAGTACGTCCATTTTCACAAACATTGGGGCCGGAGTTTACAATGCCCGCCCGCACAGTGAGACGGACTCAAGAATGGCTGCGGGGCAAAAATGTTTTGACATGGCCAGTTCAATCGCCTGACTTGAATCCCATTGAGCATGTGTGGGATATGCTTCAGAGAAGGGTAGAGAAAGATATTGATGTGGTTTTAACGGAACAACAGCTAAAAAACTTGCTCAATTTCCACTGGGACCAATTGCCCCAGGAGAAAATCAATAACCTAATTGACTCCTTATTGACTGATCCTAATCATGTCCAGTATAAGTGCGGGGCTCCCATACAGAATATGCAGCACATGCTTCTCTGCTCCCAGTGCCCCACCACCTGCACTTGGGAGCAGATCAATGAGGTAACTGATGAGGCTGTAGGTAGCTACCTACCTCCAATCAATCTACTGGTCCATATCAATCTAGACTCTAAATGTGTAAAAATGATTTTCCACCAGCGCTCTTGCCTGCGGATTTTCATGGCTTTTAGGGGGTCTAGGGTTTTCTCCCCTGATTGAAATCAATGTTTTATATTGAACGAATATATAACATTGATTTTTAAATTTTTTAAAAAGCCAATAACTTTTACAATAGAATAGAATATTTGATCGAGCGACGCGAGATCTCCAAATCAATTTGGGCAAATCGGCGTTGTATGTATGTATGTTTGTTTGTCCGAGGATAAATTTCGAAGCGTTTATCCGATCATCGTGAAATTTGATAGGTACATAGGTAGGTTGTAAGCTAAAAAAGTTTGGGATTTGGGGTAAAAAACAGATGAAAATGGGACTATTAGGCAAAAAGGTACGTCATATAAAAGGTCTTCATTAGTACATTTTGACCCCGTTTTTAATTTTAGTCCTTTCAGTTTTTGGTTTATTTGTCATAATAAATAAGCAATAAGTACATTGACGAAATTTACAGGCTACACCAGTGACACCAGAGTGCTGAAATTTGGTATGCGTGTAGCTTTAGTGACACAAATATAGGCAACAGTCTGAAATCCAGAATAACTGCAATTTGTACCCCAAAAAGTATAACCAATCCCATGAACTCCCGTTACCTGTAATTTGAATAAAACTGTAGATCAAGTTAGTTGGGTTCATTTCGTGGCACTATTTTGATTGTCAAAGATTACGCTACATCTCAGTTCGGGGCGAACCACTAATAGTTACTACCCTTTGCCTATCCGTTTTCGTTGTCTGATATTAAAAGTTGACTATACCTCAGCCCAAACTCTAATTTCACCCCCGCTTCTCCGCGCGCCGCTGCACGTCCTATCTCGCCGTGGTTCATATGTTTGCCGGCTTTTTTTTTGTCATTCAGTCCCTTCATTTTCTTGTTGTGCTTATTTCTCATTACTGCGTCTTTACAAAACCAACTTAATATTAATTCTACCAAAGAATTACGTGTTCGTTTGGAGCGACGAGCGTCACGGATACCCCGTTTGAAAGCCAAGGCCAGACTGAATCGCGGACCGGGCGTCCGAAACGAACGGTTTTATTAGTGCAAAACTTGGGTATTTTCATTTTATGGTAAAATTAAAAGGTATTTTGAAAATTTAAAACACATGTGCACTTATATATGTTGTGTAGAATTACTGTATAAAGTTTCAAGATCTAAATTGAAGTATTCATCGTATAAAAACTGTTTTAAGATAATTTAGGAGTCATCTTTGGTTTTTTTTTTTTGGAGAAAATTTTACGGAATCGTGTTTTCACAACACAGGCGTTCTAGCACGTATCCTTAACTACAACACATATGAATTACAGATTGAATGCACACAATTTTATGAACAAAACATGGTTTCTCAATAAGCGATTTATTGTTTCCCAAAGAGCGCCCTTAAAGGAAGAATAGAGAGAGAGAGCACGTAGACTTTGATTTGTTATTTTGCTCTTCTGATTCAGTATATATGTCGCAGCAAACTAGCTTAGTTAGCCGTTCAATCTACAGCCCAGCCTCTTTACTAAACAGCGCCGTACACAGACACACTGTATGGCAGTAGGCCGTTATGAAAACTAAGAGTGTAGACTCAGAGGAACCCCCCCCCCCCCCCCTAGTATTGAAATGTTGTAACGAACGCTACGGCTGAATATCATTGATCAAATAATAATTTTAGAGAGAAACAAATTAAGTTTTTATTTGAAAAAATAAACAATAATGTAATTCTTATGAAAATCATATAAAAATTGCACAGAGAAATAAAAAATCTGTCTGAATCTGCCGCCATCATTTCCTAATTCTCATTTTTGTATATATAAAAAATATATTATAATTATTTTTGTATATATAAACATATATTATAATTATTTTTGTGTATATAAAAATATATTATAATTATTTTTGTATATATACAAAAATATATTATAATATATTTTTGTATATATACAAAATATATTATAATTATTTTTGTATTTATACAAAAATATATTATAATTATTTTTGTATATATAAACATATATTATAATTATTTTTGTATATATAAACATATATTATAATTATTTTTGTGTATATAAAAATATATTATAATTATTTTTGTATATATACAAAAATATATTATAATATATTTTTGTATATATACAAAATATATTATAATTATTTTTGTATTTATACAAAAATATATTATAATTATTTTTGTATATATAAACATATATTATAATTATTTTTGTGTATATAAAAATATATTATAATTATTTTTGTATATATAAACATATATTATAATTATTTTTGTGTATATAAAAATATATTATAATTATTTTTGTATATATACAAAAATATATTATAATATATTTTTGTATATATACAAAATATATTATAATTATTTTTGTATTTATACAAAAATATATTATAATTATTTTTGTATATATAAACATATATTATAATTATTTTTGTGTATATAAAAATATATATATCTTTACATACCAAATAAAGACATTTTGATTTTTTGATTGAGACCGCTAGTTTCTGACTAGTCTATGAGTAACAGAATAATGTACGTCATAGCTTATTGCTATTAGTACCTAACTCAGGTTGATATTTAGTGTCTATCTCAAGCCAAGTAGTTAATGACCACCCATTAAGATTTCCGGTACTAGGGCACTATTAACTGGTGAATACAGGTACTTAATTGTAATACTACCTGTTTATGTGACTTCGTGACGTCTTATCGTCCAACATACCGAAGAAAGTATTTGATCAGTGTGTGTACCAATGATGACGGTATAGAAACCTGGTCTTTCACTAAGGGCCTTAAAAGAACGCTCATGGTCGCTCAGAGTGATATCGAAAGGACTATGCTTGGTGTTTCTCTACGATATTGAATAAGAAATGAAGAGATTCGTAGACGAATCAAAGTCACCGACATAGCCATAGATTAGCGAGCTGAAGTGGCAGTTGGTTAGGCTCGAAGAACTGACGGCTGCTGGGGCAGAAAGGTGCTCGGGTGGAGACCACGCACTGGAAAGCGCAGCGTAGAACAGCCCCTCACTAGATAGAAAGATGACCTTATAAAGGTTGCTGGTAGCCGTTGGGTGCAGGCCGAACAAGATTGATCGCTCTGGAAATCTATGGGGGAGGCCTATGTTCAGCAGTAAACGTCTTTTGGTCGATATCATGATGACGATGACCTGCATAAGGTCATAGTCATATTATTAGCCATAGAACATGCACTATCTTGTGATCTTACGACCGATCTTGTGCAGTCTGCATCCAACGGCTCCCAGCAATCTTTAGCAGGTGTCCGCTACGCTGGTTGTCATGATATATGTCGTGTTAACTCAAAATAAAATACTTATCATAATAAAAGTCAAGCGTAAACTCGTCGACATTCTGCGCGTCCTTACCTATGGTGCCCAAACTTGGTCATTGACAGAGTCACAAAAGTCCAAACTCAAAGTTTGCCAAAGAGCCATGGAACGCAGCGTGTTAGGGGTAAAAAGAATCGACAGGATCCGCAATATCACTCTGCGCGCGAAGACCGGCATCGCAGATGTTGTCGCAGTCGTTTTTTTTTAATTTTTCCTTTATTTTGTGCTCCTTGCTTTACCTTGCTTTTTGCCAAATTTCGTGATTCTAGGTCAACGGGAACTACCATATAGGTTTTCGACCCAACACCTATAGGGTAGTTGCGGTTGACCTAGAATTGTCAATTTTAGTTAAAAAGAAGGTCTTTACAGCACAAGTGAAAGGAAAATTCCGAAAAATAAAAATTTGAAAATCAAAATTTTCTTATATCTTTTTATCGTGTTGTCTCAGGATATTAGTTTTTATACACCTAATAGGGACTATAAACCTCAGTATCTGGTATAAATTTCAATTTGCTAGATTTACCCGTTCCTGAGAAAATCGGTGGTGACACACGGACATACAGACGGGCAGACGGACAAGACAGTGATCTTATGAGGGTTCCTTTTTTTTACCTTTTGAGGTACGGAACCCTAAAAAGTATTGAGTTAAGTATATATTATGTTCAAAATACACTTATTCAACGACACACTGCAACAAACTTTGTTAAAGGTACAGAATTTTTACGGTAAGTATAACAAACTAACAATTTTCAGATTTTTTTGTTAGATTAGATGATTAGTCTTTTAGGTAAGATAATTTAGACACATTGCGATATAAAATGATGAAATATGTTTGTTTGTTTACCAACGCCATGTTGCTATTTTATGAAAATGACCTTGGTTACCTATTTTTGTGATAGTCTAATTAATTGTTAAAATGTACTGTCGTTAATGACATCAGTAATTATAGAATCCATAGAACCAGTACCGTTTTTACTATAATGGCACATGGGGCCCGTGCGTAGTGCCCCTATCTTCACGGGGCCTCCGAAAGACCGATATATTCGCTTACCTTATACATTTTTTGAAGTGAAAACTTCTGAAAAACAGAAGTGAAAAACTATTGAACTCGCGATACTGTTACCGTTACTTCTGTATATAAGTATCTGTCGTGTAGGCTGCTTTTAAATTTTTAATACCCAAACACACTCATAATTATTCAAGTTTTCACTTCTGTCGGCACTCCAGGAGTGCCACTTTTTTGAGATGGGATAAAACCATTGAACTCGCGACTCTGTTACCATTACCGACACCTCTGATTATAAGTGTCTCATAATTATTCAAGTTTTCACTTCTGTCGGCACTCCAGGAGTGCCACTTTTTTGAGATGGGATAAAACCATTGAACTCGCGACTCTATTACCATTACCGACACCTCTGATTATAAGTGTCTCATAATTGTTCAAGTTTTCACTTCTGTCGGCACTCCAGGAGTGCCACTTTTTTGAGATGGGATAAAACCATTGAACTCGCGACTCTGTTACCATTACCGACACCTCTGATTATAAGTGTCTCATAATTGTTCAAGTTGTTACTTCTGTCGGCACTCCAGGAGTGCCACTTTTTTGAGATGGGATAAAACCATTGAACTCGCGACTCTGTTACCATTACCGACACCTCTGATTATAAGTGTCTCATAATTGTTCAAGTTGTTACTTCTGTCGGCACTCCCGGAGTGACACTTTTTTTGAGATGGGAAAAAACCATTGAACTCGCGACACTGTTACCATTACCTCTGATTATAAGTGTCTCATACTTGTTCAAGTTTTCACTTCTAGTTTTCACTTCTGTCGGCACTCCTGGAGTGTCACTGTTTTTTAATTTCCTTTATTTTCCAATAAGGCCCCAAGTTCTTGTGTGCTCAAGTGCCCCGTCATAGCCACAGCGTTGCATAATAAATCCTTTTTATAACAAGTTTCACAATCAATTTTGTATCAACTAGTATTAGACTCAATCATTATAATTGCGAAAGTTAGGATGTTTGTTTGTTTGTTGCTTGTTACTCAATCATGTCGTAACAGGTTGATCGATTTCAATGAAATTTGGTATATAAATAGCCTAAATCATAATAGTTATTATTAACAAAACACGCCTGCAAAGGCGCTAGTAGAAGCTAGTATTATCATAAATTAAGGCCGTTATCCATACTAATATTATAAATTCGAAAGTAACTCTTTCTGTCTGTCTGTTTGTTAGGTTGTCACGACTAAACGGCTGTACCGATTTTGAGGAAATTTGGTATATAGATACATTATAAATGCTACTTTTAACCCCACTTCGCACTCGTAGTTTATCAGTAAAATAAAAACATTACTTTCCCTCTGCAAAGTCGAGTAAAAAGTATCCGATGTCCCAATACCGGTCATAATCTATCTTATACCAAATTGCATCGAAATCAATCCAGCGATTTAGTCGTGAAAACGTAGGGTATCAAATTTAAAACATTACTAAGGATAACAACAATTACAAAACATAATTAAAAAAAAAACAATAGAAATTTACTATGGGCGCTAAATAAAGGAAGGTTCTAATCCTCTCTCGTATTTTATTGGAGGATTTTTAAAATATTAATCAAGACCTATAAGTACTATTTTTAAGTGTCTTTTGATCCTTTCAAACAAAATAATTAGTGATTTTGAATGACGTTAGGACGTTTGACGCACTAACCTAAAAAATACAACATTGTAATGACGTACTGTAATAATTACGCCCGCGCGTAACCACGAGCTTAGATAGGTACCAAGCTTGTTAGGGTTCCGTAGCCAAATGGCAAAAAACAGAACCCTTATGGATTCGTCTGTCTGTCTGTCTGTCCGTCCGTATGTCACAGCCACTTTATTCCGAAACTATACTGTTGAAACTTGGTAAGTTGATGTATTCTGTGAACTGCAATAAGATATATAAATATATAAAAAATACAATAAATTTTGGGAGTTTTCCATAATAAGAAAAGAAACTAAAAAAAAAAGTTTACATCAAACCCATAGGTGTGGGGTATCTATGGATAGATCTTCAAAAACGATATTGAGGTTTCTAATATCATTTTATTATAAACCGAATATGTAGTTTGCGCGAGAGATACTTCCAAAGTGGTAAAATGCCCCCCCCCCCCCCCCGTAACTTCTAAAATAAGAGAATGATAAAACTAAAACAAATATATGATGTACTTTACCATGTAAACTCCCACCGAAAATTGGTTTGAACGAGATCTAGTAAGTAATTTTTTTAATACGTCATAAATCGTAAACCGCAATTTACCTTTCATTCAATCAACTCAAATATAAATAAAGTTACAACGAACTACAAGAACTTTTATATTATGTTACTTGCTGCTACGGAACCCTTCATGGGCGAGTCCGACTCGCACTTGGCCGCTGTTTTAATACTGTTTCTTATTGCATAGAAGTTCATTGAAAAACGTTATCTAGATAACAAGAACCTTTGTAACAAAAATATAACCGACTTCAGTTAACAGAAAAAACAAACTACATAACATAGACAATTATTTATATGCCAAATAGCACACTTAATACATAGTCAAAACCTTGTTACTGTTCTTGTAAAACCTTAACCGATTTCGATGAAATTTCGAGGAAACCAATATGAAAGTATAACCTTTCAAATAATAAAATAATTTTTCAAATTGGCTGATAAATGGCGGAGTTATGAGGTAACAAATATAAAAAAATATTTGCAGTCAAATTGAGAACCTCCTCCTTTTTTGAAGTCTGTTATAAAAGTATCATCGAAATCGGTTTGGCGTGATATTGAGTTATTCGTCCATTTGTCGCGCACATACTAAATGTAAGACTTATATTGTTTTCGCAAGGATGTCAGGATAGACCCCCAAAGAGTAAGCCATATCCGCGGGAACTGGTCACAGAAAACGACCAGAATACGTCGACAGACTCAGACGTAGACATCCCTTCATCCCTCCCCATCCCCACCCCTCTTACCACCCAACCTAGATCCGCGCCAAGCAGCAGACCGCAAGTCACTCCGTCCTGCGGAGAGACCATCGGGCGGCCAGCAACGCGTTAGTAAATCACCTGAGGCTCCGCGAGCCGACCCGGTGACCACCCCGTAGAAACGGGGGGCGGAAAGAACTCCGCAGGAAAGGGCAAAAAAAGCCCGGTACTGCTGCCCCCACAGCCGGTGTGAGAGAGCGAAAGAAGACACGGCGCGCGAGCCAATGTTCACGCGAACACTGGCTCGCGCGGCAGCCGCGCCATAATTTGTACGCGCCTTTATTTATTCGGACTTACTACTAGTAACGCAGGTGAGTGAGCGCCACTTAATACAATTCCTCAATTATATAACGATCATTTCTTGGTAAATGAATTTTTTGCAAACTCACCCGCCTTGTTTAAGAAAGCAATCAATGAGACGATCCTGTCTGATTGTCTAATTTCAATTTGAAGCGACTAAGTTACTCATTACTAAATGTGAACCTGTATTGTGTAGGTTCCTACGTACCTACACAATACAGGTTCACCTAGGCACTTGCTTGCCTGCATAATATAGGTTCATCTATATATTTATATTTTTTGTATGTATTTGTATAAACTCACGCCCACCATATGTCTAACGTAATATGTGGACAACGGTGCTGGTTATGCCTGTAGTAAGACATATTCTTATAATTATTAAGTCTAGTAATATTTAGGCATAATTGTTTGTTGTCTCAAATAAATAAAAATGAAATAAATAAATAAATAACACTTTGAAAGTTATCCTCGAACAAACAAACATACATACATACAACGCTGATTTGCCTAAGTTGATTTAGAGATCTCGCTTCGCTCGTTCAATAATTAAGTATCTTCATCATCATTATAAGCCACAATACATCTACTGCTGAAATTAGATTTACTCCATAGATTTCCAAAGTGTCCAATCTTGTGCGGCCTGCACCCAACGGCCCCCAACAACCTTTATCAGGTTGTCTTTTAATAGTGAGTAAACTGAAGTAGCAGTGGGTGGGCACATACCTTGAAGAACTGACGGCCGTTGGGGCAGAGAGGTTCTCGATTGGAGACCACGCAATGGAAAGCGCAGCGTATTACCGCCCCCCCCCCCCCCCCCCGCCCCCCACCGCAATTTGGTGGAATTAAAAATATAATGGCCAAATAAAATAACCAATATTATATGTATTACTCGTGCGCGATAACTTGGGACCTGCTAGGAATGCGACTCCCCGACCGCTTCCCCTGCACTTCTCCGATGGCGCCCGTATTGTACCGTTCGCATCACTATTTTTTACCAGGGTTTTTAGTCTCGTACTGGCCTACGTCACGTAACGACGCGCTGGAATTCTTTTAGTTTTCGTTTGTGTTATTGTTTTGTTGTTGTAGTTTTTGTTGTTGTAGTTCAATAGTGTTGTTATAATTCAAATAGTGTAAAAAAGATTAGATAAAAAGCAGCGTCCTCCCTGAGTAACATAATAAATTAGGTTAAAAAAAACAAAGACGAAGCCGCGGGCGGCTGCTTGTTATGTTCGCTTTTTTGCGGGCGGTACAAAAACGCCAATATGACGTCACCGCGCTCAGGTCCCAACTTATCGCGCACGGGTAATACCTACAAACATACACATATGTATAACTGTACTAGTAGCTCTGTATTAATATATACTCGTATGTTGATTTAATTAGACATACATACATTTTAGATTTTGGTGAATGTGCGCAAGATCTTCATGACCTCATCCCTCCTTCCCCCTTCCACCACCGGACAAGCAGACGAACCGAGAAGTACCACCCATACCTGGTCGGCATACCACCTTGCCGTACCAAACGATTTGCTTCAACTTTTCATATTAGCACAAGTGAGGAGTGGAACTCACTTCCGGCGTATGTTTTTCCAAACCAGTTTATTCTTGGAGTCTTCGAGTCCAGAGTGAATAGGTTCTTTCTAGGTAAGCGTGCTCCATTTTCGATCACACCTTCACTTACCATGAGGTGAGGTAGTGGTCAAGTGCTTGGCTATCATCAATAAAAAAATAAAAATAGATATAAAAGTGACATATATACAATAAAAGTGACATATATACAATAAAAGTGACATATATACAATAAAAGTGACATATATACAATAAAAGTGACATATATACAATAAAAGTGACATATATACAATAAAAGTGATTTTATTCATTCATACGAGATTACATATTATAAAATATTACCCTCCTACACACTTTTCTATAGCCGGGTAATAAAGATGTAGGCCCGCTTATTATATTTATTGTGTTTTAGCAGATTACATAAAAATGTGTTATTTATTTGACAGATACAAAATGAGGTCTAACAGGCCGATGTTCAGTTCGCATTCCGACACTTCGGCTATCAATATCAAACATATGGTAAGGTGTGACCCCATTCCAATGTTACGTGTGATTACCATTTATTGACCAACTGAAATTAAACCTAAATGATAGAGGCCTTTCAGTCTAATATTGCTCGCTCAATTGCGTCTACTCAAATTCAAGTTCTGCGGCCTTTATTTTCATATCCAAGGGAGCTTCTTCCACCTTTTCAGCGAGGTATATTCGTCTTCTAATGTAATTCGCTCTGTAGACTTGCAAGTAAGCCTGGAGTTAGATAGGAGTTCGTAAGAAAATTCATTATCGCAGTCATAATATGTTTTCTTGTTTGTACCAATTTACTTGTGTGTTGTGTGTGTTTTGTTCCGTCACAAATCAAATATCAAAATTTTTTTGTTCATTAAAATCACAAGGATCACATTAAAATGACAATTTTACTGCCTGTTCCTCCGCGACCAAGCCGGGAAAGAAAGACAAAAAACAAGGCTGGTAGTTCTTCTATTTTTTTTGGAGTACATTAAAGAAAATAAAACGTCTATGTTATAATATATTATAGTGTGACCATTAGTGCTGTGCACTCCCTGAGGTATGCGCGCGGCGAGACGGGGGGGAGAATCGGCTGCCGCGCTCTGTCAGTTCGCCGTCAACGCTCGTGGCGGCAGGTAGTGTTATTTGTATCGGACTGTCTATGTCAGACGCACATGAGATAAATATTCAAAGATGGGTCGTGCGTTATCTCGTGATATGAAATGGAAGATGAAGTTGAAACAGAATCTATGTCAGAATAACTTTCGTTAGAATATATAATTGTTTGTAAATATAAAAATGTTCAATAAAACAAGTCCTTTGAATTATATGTTTAGTTCTTATTTATCACCTGCATATTTTTAATAAAATATGAGTATATTTAAGTTACATTTTAATCAACTAAGTAAGTATAATATACATACATATTACAGATAGATAGCCTCCGACCATCGTCCCGCCACAAGTCTTGCCTTAGAAATGCAAACTGATATCGTAAGATATGTCCGACATGTATTGATCTCATGTGAACTCATGCAGTTTTTTCTTTGCCTCCCACCTCGCCGCGCATACCTCAGGGAGTGCACAGCACTAATGGTCACACTATAGAACGAGTTTGAGCAATTTCAATCCCAAGCTTTTCTATCATCCAAATAATCTGATATCTTTTATAAGGATTTTTTATTACTATTTTGTTTATTTACATTTTTAAATTTGATAGTGGTCTATTTTTGTAGAGTCTTGATGCATAATAAGAGTCAAGGTTCATTCGCAGTTCTAATGATGCGCACAGACACGCTATAGATACACGTTAGTGTCGCTTTTTATAAAAATGAAGGCGGGATCGGCCACGCGAAGCACGGATACGTAGCTCGATGTCGTGATCAACAAACGCGTGGCCAGGCGTTGCCCAACGCGGCTCTCGGTAAACACGCGGCCCACGGATGCGTAGCTTCATGACGTCAAAAGTCTAGAAACTAGAAGACGTAGGCTGTGGCTGCACAGCGTGGTTGTGACGTGCGCTGCAGTGGATAAATAGATAGCCAGATAGATGGACTCACGCAACTAGTGTGCGTGGCTTCTGTGTGGAACTAGCGGTGATCGAGGAAAAAAAATACCAGCAGGATTGATACATTTGCCTAGCTTCGCACAGCGCAGTTATCTGAAATCACTTACCATCAGGTGAGGTAGTGGTCAAAAGATTAAATATCTAAAATAAATAAAATATAAATAAATATTGCTAGGCATTACACACAGCTATATCTAGCCCCAAACTAAGCAGAACTTGTACTATGGGAACCAGAAAACTGATAGAATACTTATATACTTTTTTTGTAAATATACACTTTTAATATATAGACAAACATCCAGACCCGGAACAAATATCTGTAGATAATGCAGATATTTGTTCCGCGGCGGGAATCGAACCCGCTACCTCTTGCATCTCAGCCGGTTATGCGCTCACTGCGCCACGGAGGTCGTCAAAAAAAAACCTTTTGGTAGATATTATCCTCGCTCACACACTTTTCCCTCGAGAGGTAGCCTCCCAAAATACGGCACGTTTTTTCCGCAAGTTTGCTACAAGATTTCGATACAAATTGCAAATTTCCTCACAAATTCAGACAATTTCGTGCCGCCACATAGGAACTGACCATAAGACACGAAATGATAACTGCAATAACTATTTATAATATTCTTTGGATTTTGCTGTTACATAAGTAGTACTGAGAGATCTTTACGTACGTAATATTCCGTGTGAAGCATGATTTTATGAATGGCATGGTATTTTTTGATAATGTTTTACGGGTTTTTGCGAGCTATTGTTTACATCTAACAAAGTGGATATCAAAAATGCATGTTACATGTAACTTTTTAATAAACTAAGCAGAGAGGCTAAGAGCAAAGCCAACTAAACTAAAGGTAGCATTCGGTGCTTAGCGGCCGCAACACGCGACCACGACCCGCGACCTCGTCCGTGTCGCGCGACCCACTGCTTAGTATGGATTTATATGGACACTAAACAAACCCGGCAACCGCGTCGCGCGACCGGTGGGCGTGGATAGAGTGGCGTGGCGACCGCGACCCGGTCGCATTGGAGTCACGCCACGCGCCAGGCGAGAAATACATCGAAATGGCGGCGTTTTCAACGAACAAAGATGAGAAGTTGATAAAATTAGTAAATAAAAACCCACCTTTATATGATGTAAGGCTCGCATCTTATAAAGACAACATTGTGAGGAACAATATTTGGGAAATAATTATGGAGGCATAGATATTATGATTATATAATAACATAATCATAATATCATCATCTTCTTCATACTCCAATAGCTGCAGAATAAGTTTTTTCCTAGCAGCGGATAAATTGTCCAATAAATTGTACAGCCGACACAACCGTCACCCATAAAAACAGCGGGAAGAGTGGCGATGTCGCCGTCGCGGTCGCTGACATCGGAAGGCTAGGGGTCGCCCCGCGACAGGCATCGATGGTCGCGTCGTTCAATGGTTGCAGTCGCGCGTCGCGGTCGCTAAAAACCGAATGCTACCTTATGAGGTTACAGCAGATACTATTCATGCAGATGAGAAAATGAACAACTCATGTATTCATTTAAAATAATTTAAATGATAAAATGTGCGGTTTTCTAAGAACGATTTTAGTTTAAATCCTTTCAAAGGAAGTCGTGTTATTTCTAATGGAAGCTGTACATAGCGAGCATACAGATACCTTGTTTATAGGTTTTGACAAGTCTGGTTCTTGGTATGTACCTAGTCAGGTCATAAATTCTCTCACATGTTTAATATAAAATAATTGAAACAAGTTTTTTCATTATGTAACCATTTATATACCAAAATGAACTTAACAAAACATAGATTCCTATGACACTAAAGTTTATTCAAAATGACCTCCTTGATTTTGAATACAGGCCTTCAATCTGCGCGGCCAGTCGTCTATCGCAGCACGAACGAGGTCCATGTCAATATCGGCGGCTGCCTTAATCAAGGATGTCTTGAGTGACTCCAAATTGGGATGAGGCTTTGAGCACGCCTTTTCCTCCAAGTGTTGCCATATCTTGTAATCTAACGGATTCAAATCTGGACTGGAGGAGGGCCAGTCTTCGTGCCGGATGAAGTCGATTTCACGCGCCGCCAGCCAGTCTTGTGTGCTCTTCGCTCTATGAGCTGGCGCCGAATCTTGTTGGAATACCCAGTCCCTGTTATTGAACATGGTATGAGAAACAGGTTCCACAAGGTTCGTCAGGACTGTATTTAGATACACAACTGCATTCGTTTTTACACCTTTCTCACAAAAATGTACCTCTGTTAAGCCCCAATAAGAAACTCCCAACCATACCATGAGCGAGGATGGAAAATGACCTCGTTGGACACGCGGAATACGGTTGCTCGCTTCTTCACTACTGTGTGCGTACACCTTATCATTTTGTTTGTTGTAGCTCTCTTCTACGGTAAATTTTTTTTCATCCAAAAAAAGAATTTCCCGATATATTTTTCCCGCGTACTGCTTCAACAAAGCGCGGCATCTCTTCAGTCTCAGGTCCATTAGACGAGCATTCAAACGATGTCCTGTTTTTCTTCGATATGCCCGAAGCCCTAAATCTTTATTTAACACCCTTTTCACCGTGTTTCTGCTTAACCCCATCTGAAGGGCCAACAGTTTCTGCTTACGTTTGGGATTTCTTTGAATTCGCGCCTTCACAGCTTTTATTACTGCTGGAGTCCTAACAGACCGAGGGCGACCACTTCTTGACCTGTCATCTACACTAGAGTCTTCATTGTATCGTTTGATGGTGCGATAAACGAATCTTTTGGTTATATTAAAATTTTTCAGTATGTCAAAAATTTGAATTGGCGCGTAACCGCAACGATGCAACGCAATAACTGCAACACGGTCATCTTTAAGCGTCCACTTCATATTTAAAAATGAGTAAAATTCTAAAAATTATATATTTTTATTTTCATGAACAATTCGAAATTCGAATTCTATAAACTTTTTTGTGGCCAGCATTCTAAAAGAAAAGTTTTTACTGTGTGACAATACTTATGACCTGACTAGGTATAATTTTTCTCTGTTTCGAGTATTATAATTATGTATGTGCATTTTCATAGGTAGGTAATAATGTGATTATATTATTTTTCAGAACTCAATTGTCCTCTGTTTCAATTCACATAAGTAATAAATAGCGCTATCTAGCCCCAAACTAAGCAAAGCTCCCCATAGTAAGTACAAGCTCTGCTTAGTTTGGGGCTAGATAGCGCTGTGTGATATGTCCAGCAATATTTATTTTATTTAAGTATGTTTATAAACTAGTGGTTCGCCCCGAACTGAGATCTCGCGAGTTTCCGATTAAAACAAAAACATATTACATATTTGTAATCTTTGGCTATCAAAATAGTGTCACGAAATACATAACCATAATGCTTGACCTACAGTTTCATTCAAATTACAGGTAACGGGAGTTCATGTAATATTGGTTCTCTTTTTTGGGGTACAAATTGCAGTTATTCTAGATTTCAGATTTTTGCCTATATTTGTGTTACTTAAGTTACACGCATACTAAATTACAGCACTGTGGGGTCAATTGTGTACCCTGTAAATTTTGTCAATGTTTAGTTTTGATTATAGCTAATAACTCAAAAACTATAAAGTATTTACAAAAAATAAAAACAGAGTCTAAATGGACTAATGAATACCTTTCATTTGACGTCCCACTTGACCAGTTAACCTCATTTTCAATTTTTTTACCCCTCTTGAACCCCAATATCTCAACAACTCCCCAACATTTTTAGATCATTTAGTCACACTAAAATTGTGCTATCACTACCTACCTATGTGCTAAATTTCACGATGATCGGATAAACACTTTGAAAGTTATCCTCGGACAAACATACATACAACACCGATTTGGCCAAGTTGATTTAGAGATCTCGCTTCGCTCTATCAATAAACCTGACATCATCTCACGACGTTTCTGAAATAATATGTGAAACATACAGGCCAATATGATTTGTGAAGAATTTCACTAATTATCATAGCCTTAATAATTCATCTCAGCCAACACAATAGATCAATATTTTTTTATAAAAATGACCTTGAGTTCTAACGAAGACATGAAAGTAAAATTAAAACCTTGTATTTGCCACTTATTACCTACAGCGCCATCTATTGACCTCTGTCGTAAACTATCATCATATGGTTTGAGTCAAGGTCTCGTAAACAAACTTGTTAGGCGTTATTGGTAAAACACTTGCCCTCGACTTGGCTCGTGTCTAGACAATAATACAGTCACAACGTGACTGTGTACAGTCGGCAACATCAATTGATTATTATTATTATTTTTTATTTGAAACGAGCTGTTGCCCGCGACTTTGTACGCGTTACACTACTAAATGTGTCATCATATCATCATCATCATCATATCAGCCGTAGGACATCCACTGCTGGACAAAGGCCTCCCTCATTGATCTCCAGGAACTGCGGTTGGAAGCGGCCTGCATCCAACGCCGACCTGCGGTTCTTACCAAGTCGTCTGCCCATCTTGTCGCTTGCCGGTCCGTGGCCTCCACTCGAGAACCTTTTGGCCCCATCGGCCATCTGTTCTGCGCGCTATATGGCCTGCCCATTGCCACTTCAACGTGCTAATCCGTCGGGCTATGTCGGTGACTTGAGTTCTCCTACGTATCTCCTCATTTCTGATTCGATCCCGTAGAGAAACCCCGAGCATAGCCCTCTCCATAGCTCGTTGAGCTAAATGTACTAAATGTGTAGGTAACCTAGAAATAAAGCTAAACTCGCTGTTGCAACTTGACTTGATACCCCATTTTTATCACATGGGAACTGATTTAAGGGATAAAAAGTAGCCTATGTGTTAGTCCAGACTATAATCTACGTACATAATAAATTTTATCGAAATACGGTCAGCCGTTACGACGTGATTGAGTAACAAATAAATAAATAAAAAAATATTAGCCAAACTTTCTCATTTGTTATATTAGTGTGTTTCAAAACACACACATTGTTGACATTGTTGAGCAGATTCAGTTTTGTGGGTATATTGGTAGTTAATTATTAATATTTATAAATATTATTTATAAATAAATAAATTAAATAAATAAGACTGGACATTTCACACAATGCTATCTAGCTCCAAATTAAGCAAAGCTTAAGATTTTTAAGACCATCTCAAAATTTCATAGACGCGACTTGAACCCGCAACCTTACTGTTGATACGAGGATGAACTATCCAATTGTGCTACCAGGCTATGTCACGTCAGGATCGAAGTTAGTGAGATGATTCAGATTACGACTAAAGCGCCTAAAAATCTTGGAATTTTACGTATGTGTTCGGATGACATTAAAAAAATATAAGCAAAGCTTGTACTATGGGAACCAGATAGCTGAAATAATCCTTATATTTTTTAAAATTCATTGATATATTAGAATACCCAAACCTTGAACAAATATCTGCAAACCATGCAAACATTTATCCCACAGCGGGAATCGAAATATTTAGCGGCTAAATAATGAATTAAGTTGTCACATCATAAAACACGTCAAAGTTTAAGAGGTTTAGTCGCTAAATACGTTTAAGGATCCCTATTTGTACTAAATACAGGATATTTCCCATGATTTGTGAGTTATTGAGTATCCAGACATTCGACGCAGTTGCAAGCGCCAGGATCACGGGTAAACTCACAAATCTCACAATCAAAGTAAATACCAAATCATGGTAAATATCCCGTTTTTCAGATACATATGTATAATGTTCATATCCATGATAGTTTCAAAAACTATATCCTTGTGCAAGACGGCCTTAGTTTGATAGACATAGGCAAAGTTATAAAACCCCTCATTTTGCGTTGAGGGTTAAAAATATTAGTAAGAGTATAGGTATAGGTCCGTCGCGTGTTGCATACGCCATTAAATATATTAAAGCAAATGGATCAATAGATTGCCAACCTTGTTTCCATCTACATTTCAATAAACCGAGTTAAATAATAGATAGTGTAGCCTACTCGTGCTAAGTATAGACAGCACCGTGCCGTCAATAGCGGCCTTTTCACGCTATCGCGCGTTCTCAGGAGCGTACAGGATTGCGCGCTGGAAAGCATGCACATGCAATCGTGCGCGATTATGTTTTTGAAACTGTGCATTCTTTCGCTACAGTTTCACTCAAATTACAGGTAACGGGAGTTCATGTAAATTGGTTATCCTTTTTTGGGGTAGAAATTGCAGTTATTCTGGATTTCAGGTCTCTAAAGCTACACGCATACTAAATTTCAGCACTGTGGGGTCACTAATGTACGTACCTTGTGAAAATTCTAAAAATTCAGTTTTTATTATGGCTAACAACTTAAAAACTACAAGGCTTAAACTAACATAAAAACGGGGTCGACATGTACTTACAAAGACCTTTTATTAGACGTACCACTTAACCGGATAGTCCTATTTTGGTTTTATTTACCTTGCTTGAACCCCAATACCACAACTACCCCCACATTTTTAACTCATTTAGTCCACCAAAATTGTGCTGTCATTAGTCTATCTACCTTTCACGGTGATCGGATAAACGCTTCGAAAGTTATCCTCGGACAAACAAACATACATACATACAACGCTGATTTTCCCAAGTTGATTTGGAGATCTCGCTTCGCTCCATCAACTGTGTTTAAATATTTAAATAGAAACGTGTAGAGGGATCATTTCCAAAATATAGATTTTATGTAACGTGTGATGAAAAAATATATTATAAAAATAAAATTTCTTTACGCACGTTTGACTTGGGGAGTAAGCTGGTGAATGCGTTACAAAAAGTGGAACGGAAGTTGAAAGAGAGTTTTAAGTTAGTGAAGATAGAAAGAGAGAGAGTTACGTGTCGTATATTACTGTAGGGGCAAGAGAGAGAGGCACACATTTTGTTTCTCTCTTTCATAGCCAGTTGATTTGTCGCATATCTCCTATCCCAAATTAGCCTAAATTATACAAACTGCAAAAAGAAAACACTCCTTCATGCTGTATAATAAAGTTCCTTTCTTCCGTTGGGGAGAACCTTTCTTCCCCAACGGTTCAGAGAGGTTAACCTAAAGAGTTTAACTTTGGTCAATACTTATTATCATTATTATTATTCTTAGCTTTGTCGTCATCGCTGTCTACCAAGCGCATTATAATTGTGAAAGCGAAAGTGCTAAGCAGGGTTTCGTCTATTGATCTCTATTACAATAGTATTTACTTACTGTAGGAGGTTGTTAATATCATTTTATAACTTATTTGTTAAATATTTGTTAACAAACAACAATATTTAATGTTTTATTGAAAATATTGTATTCACCATGATTTGTGTCATTTTAAGTTTTTTTTTAATATTATTCCTAAGTCACCGTATCTTCCACTGTTGTGATAACTTTATTACGCGAATTCAAAACGGAGGGTTTCAATAAAACCGATTTAAAACAAGTAACTTTTTAACAAAAAATATATAAAATACTTCAGATAATAGAACAAACAAACTACTAAACCGATTTCGATAAAATTTCTATGGGACAAATCTGAAAGTATATTCTTTCAAATAATAAATTAATTTTCCAAATCGATTAATAAATCTGTCATTTATTAACCGATTGAACACGAATTGAGAACCCGACTGTATTTTTTG
Source organism: Philereme vetulata (assembly GCA_918857605.2). Lineage (NCBI taxonomy): Eukaryota > Metazoa > Arthropoda > Insecta > Lepidoptera > Geometridae > Philereme > Philereme vetulata. The sequence continues at coordinate 5,236,866 of OU975453.1, forward strand.
TTTGTTACCTCATAACTCTGGCATTTATTAACCGATTTGGAAAATTCTTTTATTATTTGAAATTGAGAACCTCCTCCTTTTTTGAAGTCGGTTAAAAAGAGTTTTCTGTCATAAATCTTTACCACGCTGTCCAATTTCAAAGACTTTTTTGTTAGGATGGGTGTACCTCAGAGCTGGTCCGTTATAAGTTTGACAAAATCTATATTTTTATACCACTAAGATAGCAAGCATACGGCCCACCTGATGGTAAGCGGTTACCGTAGTCTATGGACGTTTGTAACACCAAAGGTATCACCCGCGCGTTGTCGACCCTTTGAAATTTCCAAAACGCCCTTTTTAAGAGCCCTGGAACTACTGTAGTCCCTGGGAAAACCTCGGCAGGGAGACCATTCCACTAGCAAAGTTTTCGCGGGAGGAAATTCCTCTGGAACCTCACGGTACGCGACCAGATCGTCTCCAAGGTGTGTGGATGGATTCCCTGCCGATGGCGAGCGGTGCGTTGATAAAATGAACCTGCGAGAAAGGCCTTAGTTGGTAATCGGATATCTATGATGATATGAAATTAAATAAGAGACACTTATTTGACACGGCTCATAAAACGAAATACAATGTATAGATTGGCATTTACTGAATACTTAAAATAACTGCCAGGGCAGTAAATTTGTAAAATACATGTTTTTAACAGATCTATCGCTGTCGTGCAAATCTATTGCTTCCTGAATAAAAAGCAAAAAAAAACGAGTGTGGTTTAGAGCACACGACTGAAGTAAAACTTTTTTTTTAATTATTAATTTATAAAATTGTTAAATTACAAAATTGTCCACGCGTCTGTAGGTCGATCAGTCTATGTTCATTCTGGACAGACGCAACTCGCACTCGCACATTAACGTTTAAAAATATACGAAACCTTCAAGAACCTTCAAGAAGTCATAAGTCCAGAGTGAATAGGTTCTTTCTAGGTAAGCGTGCTCCATCTTCGATCACACCTTCACTTACCATCAGGTGAGGTAGTGGTCAAGCGCTTGGCTATCATAAATAAAAAAAATGAGAGAAAGACAGAAAGAGAATGTGTGCTCGCACCTCTGTCTCTAGCCCCTACAGTAATATATGAAACGTAACTGTCTTTCTATCTTCACCAAACTTATATCTCCCTCTCAACTTCCGTTCGCACTTTTTGTAACGCATTCACCAGCTTACTCCCCAAATCAAGCGGGCATAAAAAAGTTTTACTTCAATAGAGACAAGTGCATCTCGCACTGATTATACCACTTTAAAATAGACGAAATCTCTATTTCGTATTCACCTGTAATCTCCCCTAAAAATATCCGATTATAATATTTTTTTCATATATAATAAATAAATAAAAAATGATATTAATAAACACACAGCGCCATCTAGCCCCAAACTAAGCAAAGCTTGTACTATGGAAACCAGATATCTGATAGAATACGAAAATATATTTTTTTTAAATACATAGAGAAACAACCAAACCCGGAACAAATATCTGTAGATCATGCAAACGTTTCCGCGGCGGGAATCGAACCCGCAACCTCCTGCATCACAGCCGGATATTTACCCATTGTGCCACGGAGGTCGTCGAATAATAAAAAAGGCTTTGACTATGCCTCTACGTTTTCCTTTTATTTTTCATATTCGCCATATTTGTTTGCTGGACGTCTGATAAGGGCAGTAAAACTGAGCGATTTTTGAGATTTTAGAAGGTTACTGCTTCTTATAACTATTAATTTATGGAGAAAAACAAAACACAGAGGCATGACAGTGATACTTATAGATTTTATGGTAAAAAAATATTTGCTCCGCTGTCACTATCCAGGGAGGAAACAGGGGAGTACGTTTGTATGGACTAAATGCAGCCTGCGTGTCTCAATATGAATAAATAATGTTATATATAGGTTTTTTGTTAAAAAAAGGTTATTCAACAGAAGATTTAACAAAATTTATAATCTAAGCTTAGCCTACTATAAGCCATTCGGAAGTTCCGTTGCCTAGCATCCGTCTCCATCATGGCACCATATTATTGCATTGTCACCGAAGTTACGTAAGTATCTCACATATCATCCACAACTGGATATCACGCACCACACGCTTCGCGCGATCTTTTCTACCCCATACTTGCAAGATATGGAATGAGCTACCATCTGAGGTTTTCCCATTAGGCTACGACATGGCACGCTTCAAGAGAAATGTAAAGAGGTTTCTACAGTGTAGGGAACGCATCGACAATACCCCGGGTGTTGCCGGTGTCAATAGGCGACGGTGACCGCTTACCATCAGATGGGACGTAAGCCTGTTTCCCCACAAATAACATAAAAAAAGTATTCCAAATTTCATCTCAATCTCATCTCGCTCGTTTCTTCCACGCACCTGCAAGATGTGGAATGACCTTCCTCTGGAGGTTTTTTCGGTGGGCTTCAAAATGAACGCCTTCAAGAGAGGTGTAAATAGGGTATTAAGTGCTAGGCAACGCGACTGCAGTGCCACGAGTGCTGCAGGAGTTTATAGGCGGCGGTGACCACTTAACATCAGGAGGCCCGTCAGCTTGTGTGTCTACAATCGTCTGCATGCGTAAAAGTGTAGCGGGGGTATGCGGTTGGAGCGGGGAAAATTTTTGACTCCGCCCGAATCCCTAAGGCTATTGGCCTATACGCCCACCTTAACATCAGGAGGCCCGTCAGCTTGTGTGTCTACAAGTTTAATATATGTTCAATATAAAAAAAAATTACTGGTTGGACTGTTTCGACTGGTTTAAAATTCAGTTACAAAATTCTACCAACATTATTATACATGTGGGATTTAGCAGGTACCGTTTCGACCGACCTTTTTCAGTTCACTTCGTGAACCTTGATGTGAGTGCGATCCGCTCTACACATCCCGTAATTATAATAATGATTGAAATAAATTACGAAAGTGTTCTTAGTAAAATTAGCAAACATTGCAAGTTAATTTTAACGTTATTATAAATTCGCGCGCAAGAGCTACGGTGCGTAGTGCGAGGCGAGATGTAATTTCGGAGCGGTTCGCACTCACCCTGATAAAGGTTCACGAATTGAACCGAAAGATTATCGGTCGAAACACCGATAAAACGGTACGTGATAAATCCCGTATGTATAATAATGAGTTCAAGTTTTTTTAAATTATGCGCTAGCATAGACTACATCATCGCTTACCATCAGACGAGATCATGGTCATACACCATGATCTCGCCTGATAATGAAGTCGTAAAAAGTGATGATGTAGTCTATGATGGTACACGCTTGCCTATAAGAAACCTATTCACTCGCGACTTGAATAGGCAAGACAAGGCGTTCCACTCTTTGGCGGTGCGTATAATAAAGGTGGAAGAGTACCGCTTTGTGCGTATGGGAGGTTTGTCTACCATGTAGCGGTGGCGCACCGCGGAGGGGTCTGGTTGTCCGATGATAGAATGGGGATGGTGGGATCAGGTTCAAGAGCGCCACAGCACACTCTCCGAAATGTATCCGATAGAAAACCGAGAGGCTTATGACCTTTCGACGATGCTCGAGGCTGTGGACCCTTGCATCTGCTAACTCGTCATTGCAAATGAGCTTCTTGGCTCTTCTCTCAATTGAATCTAGAGCCTCTAGCTAGCATGTCGCTGATACCAGAGGTGAGAACAGTACTCCAGACATGCTTGAACTTGTGATTGGTATAAGTTGACCAACCGTCCTGATGTGAAGTATTGCCTCACTTTTGTAAGTATATCAAGCTTTTTAGCGGCCAACTCGAGAGTCGGTGTTAATGAGATAACAAAAAGTTTGAGGTGGTCAGAAATCGGCACGGATACATTACGGAAATTAGGTGCCAGATGAAATTGACTCCGTTTCGCAGTTTATTCAAGTTCTAAATCAATAAACTTGGCGTTTCAGGTGACAGACCTTTTCACCCAAATGCGAGAACCGTCTCCGGGAGCCGCCAGCCCCCGAGGCTCCTCCAGCTCGCTCGCCAATAGCTCCGTCACCAGGAACCTCGGTTTCTCCAGCCAGAACAGCTCCGAGCACCTGCCTTGGAGCAGCCCTGCTATATCTTTGCCTGGAAACTGTAACTCAAACTTGTAAGTATATCTATAGGTACTACGTGTTTTGTTAAGTGCGGCATTAATTTAAAACACACATTCGGAATCGTATGTCTTCGAGCTAAGGGCTGCTTCAAATAAGGGTTACACAACTCATGTAATTATATAAAATGTAAGACGATATGTAAAAAAAATTGAGCCGCTAAGTAACTGTCGTATTCAATGGCGAAAACTAGTACTGCTTTCATATTTAAGCAATATTTACTTGAGGATTTAAACATAAATGAAAGTCAGAAACGCAATTGGTGAAACTTTTCTCGATACAATTATTTGTCAAAACTGGCTCTTCTAAAACACTAATATCGTTCATTCTCCGACTCTAGAAAATATTTAAAGAATTTTTTTACTTAGTTATATAGGTAATTATGGTACCTAAATTAATGATTTTTTTTATTTGTTGGTTCTCATGCAATTCGAGTTTTTGTCTTTTGTCACTTACGTCATTTACTCCTGAGACAATGCGGCGCGGCTATGATACATGTTTGGCTATTTAAAGAATTTTTTTACTTAGTTATATAGGTAATTATGGTACCTAAATTAATGTTTTTTTTTATTTGTTGGTTCTCATGCAATTCGAGTTTTTGTCTTTTGTCACTTACGTCATTTACTCCTGAGACAATGCGGCGCGGCTATGATACATGTTTGGCTATTTAAAGAATTTTTTTACTTAGTTATATAGGTAATTATGGTACCTAAATTAATGATTTTTTTTATTTGTTGGTTCTCATGCAATTCGAGTTTTTGTCTTTTGTCACTTACGTCATTTACTCCTGAGACAATGCGGCGCGGCTATGATACATGTTTGGCTCGCTCTTCACCTAAGCAAGTAAATAGCACTGTCACTTTTTTGCATTTCCGGATGCCCCGCCCAATCGTCACCGAAATTAAATTTGTATAACGTCTGAAGGTGAGTATAATACCGGTAGCTTGAATATTTATCCAGTAATCTATACATTTCCAATAAACGTTTTTACGTTAATCGGCAGCGCCTCTTAGTCAGTTTTACAGGTAAATACAATTAGGTACAATATAATTTGTGCAGCTAATTTATCCAGTCTGTTTCACTGATATTTTAGGACGTCGTATGAAAATTTAAAATTTTATATTGTAATGAATTTGAAAAAAAAACCTATTTTACAACAATATTAGCTATTAGCCCTACCCGTGTCTTTATTTAATGTCGTACATAACAAAACACGTAGTATAAACAAGACTGATCAAGTACACACGGCTACACATCGTGCTACACACGGCTACACACGGGAACGTTCGTGAGGATGCCCGAAATATTGATTGGTCAGAGGTCATGAGTGCTTGTAACGTCGATGATATGGTAGCTTCTTTCAATAGTCAACTCAACAAGCTTTACGACATACATGCACCCATACGTGCTATCAAAATTAAAAACCTCCCTGCGCCATTGATTACGGACGAAATCCGCACTTCAATGCACAAAAAGGCTATGACAAAAGTAAGAATGGCATGCAAGCCTACGGAGGTAAATAAGGCCAAATATCACGGTCGCCGCAATCACTGCAACAGGTTGTGTAGGGATGCACAACGCCGATTGATTCATGATTCTGTTGATAAAAGTAATGATTCATCCAAAGTATGGAAATTTAATAGAACACTGGGTGTTGGTAACTCAAAACAAGAATCTATTCCTAAAAACTTAGACATTGATATCCTCAATCAGCACTTTTCAAATTCCTCAAATATTGATGGAGTAACTAAGCTCAATACACTAAAATACCTTTCGTCTCAGCCAACTCCAGACTTCCCTCAGTTTCAGTTTAGTAAATTCGATGACTGTTATGTTAAAAGGAGCATTGCATCTATTACTTCAAATGCTGTGGGCAATGACAGTATCAGTCGAAATATGATTGTTCCCATTCTTGATGAAATTATCCACGTTATTACGCATATCCTAAATTCCTCTATCAATTTAGGCTTATTTCCCGATGCCTGGAAAGAAGCTCAGATTATTCTCTTACCTAAAAAATCCAATCCTTCCTCTCTTGCTGATTACCGTCCAATATAAATCCTTCCTTACTTATCTAAAATCCTTGAACGCCTTATTCATCAACAGTTAAGTACCTTCCTTTCCAAAAACTCCCCGTTTAAATTATTTTCAATCTGGTTTCCGCCCGGGTCATATCACCGTAACAGCTCTGGTTAAAATAACAGACGACATTCGGTCTGGGATAGACAGTCAGAAGCTGACAGCAATGATACTCCTTGACTTCAGCAGCGCTTTCAATAATGTTGACTTCGACCTTCTTCTGGGTATTTTATGCTCCTTTAACATATATCAAATGTCAATTGACTGGTTTCATAGTTACTTGTTTGGGCGCCGTCAGCGCATCCGTGTTGAAGAGTCTTACTCTTCGTGGTGCAATCTTACTGCCGGTGTCCCACAAGGTGGCGTTTTATCCCCTCTCCTATTCGCTATGTTCATTCATTATATCTCATAAAATTTAACTTCTTCCTACCACCTGTACGCAGATGACTTGCAAATTTATACTCAAGCTACAGTTGAAAATATTGACGGAGCCATTAGCTTACTAAATACTGATCTTGACCGGATATGTGACTGGAGTAAATCCTTTGGCCTTACAGTTAACCCAAACAAAACACAGGCCATTATAATTGGTAGCTCCATACAGATCTCTAAAATCAATTTTGCACAATTACCATCTATAGTTTTTGACGGAACCCTTATAGACATCACCCAGTCAGTGAAAAATCTAGGAATACAGATGGATACCTGTTTAACCTGGATTCCCTGTATCAATGAGATTAGCAGCAGGGTATTTGCATCATCTGGATCTTTACGGAGACTTCATAAGTTCTTGCCGACTGCTACCAAGGTTACGCTTACACAGACCCTTTTACTTCCAATCCTGGACTACGCCGACGCCTGCTATCTTGACATCACTGAAGCTCAACTGAGCAAACTTGAGCGTCTTTAAAACCTCTGTATTCGGTTCATATTTGGCTTGCGCAAGTTTGACCATATTTCTGATTTTCGCACAAAGCTCAAGTGGCTCCCCATCCGTCTTCGCCGGAATGCACACATACTGTCCCTTTTGTATAACAACCTTTTTTAACCCTTCTTCTCCCTTCTATCTTAATGAGCGTTTTGAGTTTCTCCACCAGGCTAATGATCGCAATTTGCGTTCTTCAGATTCCCTCCAACTTAAAACTCTTGTCCAAACGACAGAGTTTTATAGTCGGTCCTTCACTGTAACAGCCGTACGATTGTGGAATGCTTTGCCCCTCTTTATAAGAACATCCAAGTCTATTAGTAATTTTAAAACAAAAGTGCACACCCATTATCTGTCCTTGTGTTGAAGTTGTAGCTGCTTGTTAATTCATCATAAGCATTTTTAGAGTTGCTTATTTAAATTAAATTTGTGTTATTACTGGTAATTTAGGTTTATAGTATGTAGATATGTTTTTAAATTTATATAGATGCACCGCCGTCATGTGTTACATTTTGATCCTGTCCATACAAAGGTTGTCTAGAAGAGATAGCTTTTAGCGATAAAACCGGCTATTGTACTAAATCTATTTGTACGAATTATGTTCTGTATTTTACTTTGGTGTACAATAAAGAGTTATCTTATCTTATCAAGCTATACTTTTCCAGTATAAGCTGACCTTGCATTGTGTAGGCTTTTGGTAGAATGAGAGGTCAGCTTATACTGGAAATTATAGCTTGATGTGGAGCCGTGTGTATGAGTAGAACTCGCGCACGGCTACACACCAAGCTATACATTTTCAGTATAAGCTGACCTCGCATTGTGTAGGCTTTTCGTAGAATGAGAGGTCAGCTTATACTGGAAATGTATAGCTTGATGTGTAGCCGTGTGTACGAGTAGGACTCGCGCACGGAGGTTTCCGAACCTATATAGATTTATTTATGGTACATGAGAGTGTACTTCATAATGTCAATATGTATTGAATAATTCAATTCTTATTTATAATTGTTACCTATTGATATACATAGCAATGTAGAATGTAACATTAGTGACACAATAAATTGTTTGACAATGCCCGTCTACAGCAGTTGTATCATAAGTACTTATTAATCAGTGCTTAGATGTCTACACGGTGTCCTTTACATGACTGTTTTTTACAGAACAAACGTTGTTCAAACCATGGTCTACTAACTGTTTATAGTATCAAATAAGAAAATAAAAAAAATAAATCCTCAGACCTTCTCAAATAAGTCTAACTTTGTTCAATAACTAACCGTCACATAAAGTTCATTGGCACGCTAGAAATAGCGCATTACCTGCAATTTATTTTGTGGCGATACGGCCGCGGCATTCAAGAGGTGAATGACAGAAGTCCTGTCCAGTCTAATAAAAAGTACTCTGTAGTCATGTCAAAAATAGAATTTCGAATGGTACGTAAGAATTGGAGTCAATGGCACACGCAGCAAATATTACGTAGCCTAACTTAGATACCTAGTAGCTACTGGCGCGCCGCCGGCGCTGGCGAGCGCGCTGACTATGTTGTAGGGCGTAACGTTAAAATAGACGTTTTATGATTGCAACTTTTTATGTTTCTTCTCGACAGATATAAGATAAGATAAGATAAGATAACTCTTTATTGTACACCAAAGTAAAATACAGAACATAATTATTACAAATAGATTTAGTACAATGGGCGGTCTTATCGCTAAAAGCGATCTCTTCCAGACAACCTTTGTATGGACAGGATCAAAATGTAACACATGACGGCGGTGCATCTATATAAATTTAAAAACATATCTACATACTATAAACCTAAATTACCAGTAATAACACAAATTTAATTTAAATAAGCAACTCTAAAAGTGGTTATGATGAATTAACAAGCAGTTACAATTTCAACACAAGGACAGATAATGGGTGTGCACTTTTGTTTTAAAATTACTAATAGACTTGGATGTTCTTATAGAGAGCGGCAAAGCGTTCCACAATCGTACGGCTGTTACAGTGAAGGATCGACTATAAAACTCTGTCGTATGGACAGGAGTTTTAAGTTGGAGGGAATCTGAAGAACGCAAATTGCGATCATTAGCCTGGTGGAGAAACTCAAAAATATTGTTTTTTTTATTTGATGTTATAAACCCTTTGTAGACCATGGTCTGAACAACTTTTGTTCTGAGAAAACGGTGATCTAGAGGACACCGTGTGTAAGAAATGCTTGTCTGTTTCTTGCACCTCCTAGTTAATCTATGTCATTGCACCATCAAATGAGCTATTAGTTATGGAAGTTATGTAATTATTGAAGTATTATTAACCAAGTATTCTATTGTGTCCCTACGGTTTAAATAAATGAGTATGAGTATGATCCTGTTCCTGTTGTAATTTATTGTAAATGTTGTGGATATAAGCTAAAGACTATGTATAGCGAAAACACGATTCCTAAATATTTTCTGTTTAGAAAATAATTCCAAAGTCACGACCAAAATTAACAATAAACGCGTAGTATTCAATAAATACTTTATATGAGTTCGTGAAACTTTACGTACTTATTGATATTCATATGACTCATAGCACCTGTATTTAGATTGTTCATATTAATCAATAGTTTTGTTAATAATCATTATTTTATGCAATTTTATTTAGTTTTTGCTCTCGCGCCACGAATTAGTCCTTCTCGCACTGCGGATATCTTCACATGGAGTGACTGAGACAGTTGCACAAGGCAGCTCCATCTTGATTTTTGTATGAACTCGAGACCAAGGCTATAATTTTAAACCGTGCTAGGCCGGGGCGGGTTATAGACTTACGGTTTCTTCTTCTTCTTTCTAGTCACATAAGGGTGAATACAGATAAATTTTTAAACTCGGCATCTTTCATAATTGCTTCATTATGAAAGGAATGGAAGCCATAATATAATAAATTACGCGTAATTTACTTCAATAAATGTATTAAAACTTGTGTCTACATTTAAACGCAAGCCTAGACAGAACTTTCCTCAACAATTCGGTATTTTCGTACTAAGCAAATCCCAGCTACACCAGGATCGCGACACCAAAACTCCACTCACAAATAAAAATACAAATACATTTATTTACTAAAAGTTTACAAAAGATATAAGTGTAAACTTAAGTTGCTAATGGTCCCCGCATTAAGTCTAGCCTGTATCGCGGGAAATCGGATTACAATGAAAACGCTTACCGTCTATTATCAAATAACAAAACAATAAATTAATTAAATTTAAAATTAACACACAAAATGAAAAACCAAAATGTCACAGCACAATTGACTATATTAGGGAAGTCTGATCAAGACCCGCAGTCCATTCGCCGTTGTGAAAATATAAAAAGATGTTGCGTCACCCACCACAAGATGGCGGAGTCCTGTCCCAACAAAACCAGACTAGATTGTGGCTTTCGACGGAAGTCAAAACAGCAATCTTTGTTTGAATTATGTATAACTATTTAGATACTTTTAAATGATTATACAGAAATATGATGTTATTTGATAATGATAAATAAGTGATCCTTACAATCTGGTCCTAGATATAGATGTACGTTTAAGTGCACTATTTAAACCTTTTTAAAAATAAATACCTACTTGTTATTTCATTTAAATATATATTATTATTTTGCAGGTCAAATGAGTCACAGAATTTGGTCCGAAGCACAAGCAATGCATCGGCTCTTACATCCCTGTCAGCTGATCTGTCTCCATCGGAGTCACATTTTTTCGAGGTATGTAATAAATATAAATAACATTTTTTAAACTTTCGCGATGACTGTACATAATAACTAATATTAAACGGGTATTTATCCCGTATTTACCTTTTTATTTATTATCCTTACTTTTCGAGTGTGTTGCAACAGCCGTGATCACAGGCAAATTGGAGTATTTGGAACTACCGTCGAGAAGTGATGGCAGCTGCAGCAACTACCCTCACATGCTCTTCGGAATTAGAAAGTCCACGTTCAGTGATACGGTTAGTGTAGTGTGTCCCGATATGAACGTGCATTTTTCTAATTCTGAAGACCAAGTGAGGGCAGTTCCTGAATAAATTTATATTTTCTCAAACATGCTTTGAAATTTGAGCATTATTTTGACAACCTTCTTCGAGATAAATCGAAATTGCTGGCCAAATACATGCGAGCAGCGGCTAAAAGTTGTATGAAAATCCATATCTGTTGTGGTTTAGCCGCCAAATAAATTACATAGTAAACTCATATATCTGTCCTGTAATTTAAAAATGGAACGATCTTTTACTCCGAAACATGGCAACCAAGGAGGTAACTTATCAAAGGTTTTATTTAAATTTTGAACGGGCTAGTAAGTAGAAAGCTGTCTAATGAAACACTTTAACGCGGGAAAAATTATTGTTGTTCGTTGTTCGTCATAGATTTTGAAAATTGTATTTTTATTTCGTTTTATTATTTCCGCGCATTATTTGAGAAAAGTACTATACAAGCCTTCGCCACAACTAGGCATTGATGGGCTTACGTATGTGTGCATCGGCTTCGCCTCGGCCCAAATTTACACGTTCGTCCATCAATGCCTCTGGCCGCTGCAGTAATATACTATTACAGGTCCTGTACATCGGCAAAGTGCGTATATCTCAAAGGAAGGTACCGGAAACTCTCATAGATGATGCTTTGCAAAAGTTCACCCAGCATGAAGCGGAAAAGGCACTAAGAAGGCGACACAGCTTATTGTCTTCCACTGGGGTATGTGATAACATTATCAATTATCATTGTAAATCATAATTACTCGTCACCAAGCATTCGTCATCATCATATGTCCACTGATGGTAAGTGATGGAGTGGTCGAAGATGAAGCACGTTTAAAAAGAACCTGTTCACTCTGGACTTGAAGACTCCGAGATTTTACTGGTCCGGAAAACATACGCCGGAAATGGGTTCCACTCCTTACTCGTGCTAACAAAGAAAGTCGATGTAAATCGTTTGGTTCGACAAGGTGGTATTCCGACCAGGTGGTACTTAATATCAGGAGGCCCATCAGCTTGTGTCTATTACCCAAAAGCCACCGTCATTAAATCAGCAGTTCGTTAACTTTTCCCGTTCTAACCCTTCGTTTTTATTTCAGACTTCCCTCTACAGTATCGATTCGAAAGATAATCTATCAGATGATAAAAACACCGAGGGTACTAACACTACCAAAAGTGCCGCCCTCACACCAAGCACCACACCCTTAGAACCAAACAATGGTATTTGGAACAGCGCGGAGGCTCTAAACAGACCTGACAAAAAAGTAGATGATGAATTCGACACATTCACAAAAGAAAGGGTTGAGAAAAAAACATCAGCCATTAAAAGACCTACATCAATACCTCTAGAACCTTCTATATTAGTCCTTAATCTCCCAAAAGGGAATACCAAAAACCTAGGAACAGTTTCTGAAGACGAAGAAAATCTCAGAGTGCATATAACTGAAACTGCAAATAAAATCAACAAATTCTGCGAAGAGAAGAGTGAAATCCAAAGTGATCCTAACTTTAAAGAAAGCAATCCTTTCTCTAATAATAAAGTGATTGAAAAGGAGCTTTTCAAAAATGAAAAAGTTGAAGAAATTAGTGTTAGTAAAACCACTGAAAGGAAAATAAGTTTTGAAGAGTTAAGTAGAAAACCTAACGGTGGTGATAGTGTAAGAAAAATGCCAGAAAATAAACCTTTTCTAAGAGATCGTTCGGCGTCTATTGGTACCATAAGTAATAAGACCCCTATTGCTCAACTGATTGGCGAGCAGAATCGGACAATGCTGTTTCAAGTAAGTTTATTAATGTTTACCTACATAATTCTCATAATGAAATATCAAACTAGCTACCTGTTTTGTTATGTGTGACATTAATTTAAAACACATATCCGGTATCGTTTTAACTGATTTTAGAGGTGGGTTTAATACCGGTAGCTTGAATATTTATCCATTAATCAATACATTTCCAATAACAAGTTTTAACAGGTATCTAACCTACGAATAATTTTTAAATGTAAGTACAGAATGTATGAATATGATGTGCTTACCTATTTTAAACAGGCAGTTTCATTGATATATTTTGTTAGGACTTGATATTAAAATTGTTTAAAAATAAAAAAAAAATAATGGTAAAATTTTAAAAATACCTATTTTTTATTGCCATTATACATACCCGTGTTTTCATTTAGTGTCGTACGTAACACGTAGCTTATTGTAACCAGTGTCTTTAAACAATGTAGGGTTGTTTAGGGTGTATGTATGTATTTAAATATATGTACCTATATATGTACTAATATTTAAGTATTACTCGTGCGCGATAACTTGGGACCTGCTAGGAATGCGACTCCCCGACCGCTTCCCCTGCACTTCCCCGATGGCGCCCGTATTGTACCGTTCGCATCACTATTTTTTACTAGGGTTTTTAGTCTCGTACTGGCCTACGTCACGTAACGACGCGCTCTGCAATTCTTTTAGTTTTTGTTTGTGTTATTGTTTTGTTGTTGTAGTTTTTGTTGTTATAGTTTGTGTCATTGTTTTGTTGTTGTAGTTTTTGTTGTTATAGTTCTTGTTAAGTGTTTTTGTTATCATTATGAAGGGTAAACCTTTTCATAGCGGAGAAAGAAACCTCGTGCTAAAAGTGTTAGAGTTTTTTGAAAACGAAAAACGGAACAAACAGTTTTGTTTGCCTGTTGACCAGGCAGTAAAACGAACATGCATGGCAACGGAAATATCGAAAACCACATTGATGAGAATAAAAAACAAAGTCAAGCGCTTACAAAATACTTCACCGACACCAGGTACTTCTGCAAGTTCTACGGTAGTAAGTGAAGTGAAATTGTCAACACCGGGCAAAAAACGAAAGCAACCTCTAGAAGGCATAAATCCACTAAGTAGTGACGAAGATGAGATAATGTAAATAATAGATAAAATAAATGTATAAACTTAAACATTGTATTTTTATTTTATTCAAATAGTGTAAAAAAGATTAGATAAAAAGCAGCGTCCTCCCTGAGTAACATAATAAATTAGATTAAAAAAAACAAAGACGAAGCCGCGGGCGGCTGCTTGTTATGTTCGCTTTTTTGCGGGCGGTACAAACACGCCAATATGACGTCACCGCGCTCAGGTCCCAACTTATCGCGCACGGGTAATATGTATGTCTGTCTTTTCCCGATTTTGACAAATACCAATGACACCTACCATTGGAATCATCGAAATCACGAGAATGACATATCTATATGAAGTACCTGACTTCAAAACGAACTTAAAAGAAGTAAACAAGCGTACTAATTTTGAAATTCGTTTATTAGTCGAGTATTTTTATTTTATTAAGTTACATGATTTTCCTACGACTAAATTAAAATTCTTTAATCATTTCAGGTCGGCCGATCAGAACTTCGTCTAATAAGCCCCGATAGGAAACAAATCCTTTTACATAGGGAGTTCAAAGACGTAGCAAGTTGCGTCTTAGGCCGTTACAATAAGGATCATTTTGGCTTCGTCTGCAGAGAGACTAACGATACCTACGCATGCTATGTGTTCAAGTGTGAGAGTGATTCAGTCGCTACTGAAGTGGTTAACGGTAAGTTACTTTCGATCGGGACCACCTCCGTGGGTGAATAGCCGGTTGAGACGCAGGAGATTGCGGGTTCCCAACTGTGTTGCCTGGTACAATTTGTTAGAGTGCCCCGTTCACTTGCTGACGCGAGGGTGAAGTTTCTAGTATATTTATATTTATTCGTTTATTACTTCTTTCTATCATAATTATCTAATTAAGCCTATCATAATTGTATACAAACACCAATTAATGCCTATTCGTTCTTACGAGATCTAATGACTTGCCTAAAAAAGGTTTCGGTAGAATAACAGCGCCGAGCTGACGATCGGTGGCGAGGCATAATGCTGAGCTGAAACTCTTTTGCTGCAGTACCACATACACACCTACTTGCCTCTTTTTAATTTTTAACTACATTGTATATTTATTATTTCATTCTTTTGTTCGTATGTTTGTTGTATGTTTTTTTCTGTTTTCTCTTACTTGTGCTTCCTCTTTGGTGTTATACCTTTTGATCGTATTGTGTGCATTTGTATGTGCTATCATCATATCAGCCGTAGGACGTCCACTGCTGGACAAAGACCTCCCTCATTGATCTCCAGGAACTGCGGTTGGAAGCGGCCTGCATCCAACGCCGACCTGCGGTTCTTACCAAGTCGTCTGCCCATCTTGTGGGTGGACGTCCTACGCTGCGCTTGCCGGTCCGTGGCCTCCACTCGAGAACTTTTCGGCCCCATCGGCCATCTGTTCTGCGCGCTATATGGCCTGCCCATTGCTAGTTCAACGTGCTAATCCGTCGGGCTATGTCGGTGACTTGAGTTCTCCTACGTATCTCCTCATTTCTGATTCGATCCCGTAGAGAAACCCCGAGCATAGCCCTCTCCATAGCTCGTTGAGCGACTCTGAGCTTATTCATAAGGCCAATAGTGAAGGACCACGTCTCGGTTCCATATGTCATCACTGGTAACACACACTGATTGAAGACTTTCGTCTTAAGGCACTGAGGTATGTTGGACGAAAAGACGTCTTATCGTCCAACATACCTCAGTATGTGCTATGGTAGCAAATAAATTTCTGTTTATGTATGTATATGTTCGATTCCCACGGCGGAACAAATGTTTACATGATCTACAGATATTTGTTCCGGGTCTGGATGTTTTTAAATATATTAAAAGAATGTATTCATATAAAAATGTATAATATAAGTATTCTACCCGTTATCTAGTTCCCAATGATTTTATTTTATTTAATGTAATTACAAGCTTTGCTTTGTTGGGGCTAGATAATTTGTATATGAATTTATCTTTATTTTTACATTCATATTTCTGTAAAGGCCGGTTTTATTAGTAACTTTAACTTAGTTAAATAAAAAAATAGAAAAAAAATTAGAAAAGTAACTACTTTTAATCAAAAATAATAAAAATCAGATTATTTTCGTATGTAATTAGCTTCAATGGGGCCCGCACATTGATAAGTTGCCGAAGAGACTTAGTTCTGCGGCATACGTAGTCAAAAAGATCCGTCTTTTTACAGACGTACACACAGCTTGACTATAGTGTGACCATTAGTGCTGTGCACTCCCTGAGGTCTATGTCAGACGCACATGACATAGACAGTCCGATACAAATAACACTACCTGTCGCCACGAGCGTTGACGGCGTACTGACAGAGCGCAGCAGCCGATTCTCCCCCCCGTCTCGCCGCGCGCATACCTCAGGAAGTGCACAGCACTAATGGTCACACTATAGTTTACTTCAGCTACTTCCACAGCATTATGACATATGGTATACTGCTGTGGGGGAGTGCTGCAGAAGAGGGCTGTTCGTGCAATTTATAATATGGGCCCCAGAGAATCATTGCGCCAGAAGTTTAAAGAAATAAATATTATGTCATACCCTTGTCAATACATCTGTGACAATCAGATGTATGTTCACAAAAATATTAATTTGTTTAAGAAAAATAGCGACAATCTTAATTTAATAGCAGACATATAGATAAACTCTAGTTATTAAATCGTTTTAAAGGGCAAGGTGTACGCTTTTATAACAAACTCCCAAGTGATGTACAACAATTGACAATTAACAAATTGAAAAACGTAATTAAACGATTTCGTATCTATATAAAAAGCCTACTATATAACATATCGGTTTATTTAGTTACATAATAGAGCAACTTGGGATTGAAATTGTTCCACCTTGGTCAAAATTGTTACAATTGAGACATAATCTATTTTCTTTATTGTTATGTATTTTAAAAGTATCATTAATAAACGACCAAGTGCGAGTCGGACTCGCACACAAAGGGTTCCGTACCATTATCTATAAAAACGGCAAAAAAATAATTTCTGTTGTATTGGAGCCCCATAGTTATTAAGCCCGAGAAAAAAATTGGACCGAAAATCACGTTTGCTGTATAGGAGCCCCCCATAAATATTGATTTTATTCTGTTTTTAGTATTTGTTGTTATAGCAGCAAAAGAAATACATCATCTGTGATAATTTCTAGTGTCTAACTATTACGGTTCAAATACAGCCTGGTGACAGACGGACAGACAGAGAGACAGACAGCGGTATTAATAATTAGGGTCCCGTTTTACCCTATGGGGGCAGAACCTTAAAAAGCACAACCAGCCTTGTTTCTTGCCTTTCTTTCCTGGCTTCGTCGCGGAGGAACAGGCAGTAAAATTGACGTTTCTAAGTGATCCTTGAGAAAAAAACATTTATTATTTGAATTTTGTATAATTTCAGCTATTCGGCAGGCATTCGTCTCTCATGCTGAATTCCTAAAAAAGACCAGGGAAAAGTCTCCGAACATGACGTGCGAGCACTGTCCCATGCTGTGGTACCATCGACTGTGCCATGATATAGAAGGTAATTACCACCTAGTATTTATATTATGACAATGGATTTACTTTTGAATTTGTGTTCCTAACTTGTACCTACAAGTCCTACCGGTCAGAATCATTGACCAGACTGAGTATTGAATGAGCGGGGTCGTTGAACAACTCGTAGTATTTTTTTTGTAATCTGTGGCATTGCACAATACGCTAGTTCTCTAACATTTCATCGAGCAGCCTTATATCGATTTTTTCGAGATTTTGATTATAAAAGAAGATATATATTTAATTTTTGTGTAGAAGACATCCCTAAAATATAATTAGTTAAATTTAAATTGCAAGATCCCCGGAAATCAATACATTTCCAATAAACAATTTTTAACGTAAATCGGCGGCGCTTTTGCGACGATGCCGCATAGTCAGTTTAACAGGTACCTACTTACATGATGAATGAATATGATTTGTTTACATATTTAATACAGGCTGTTTCATTGATATTTTAGGACTTGATATTAAGTGTCAAAAAATTTTAACTTTCTATGCCCTACCCGTGTTTTTATTTAATGTCGCACATAAAACACGCAGTAGCTAAGCACATACGAGACTCTTGGTCCATGGGGAACCTACCGGGGCCAAACGCGTTTTCAAAATTATTTCTGGCCTTCTGGTCGAAGCGACATGTGATCGAGAGCTGGCGCTTATCTGGGTCAACGCATAAGCATTGCAATTCAGCGCAATGTAGTGAGTGTTTTGGGGTCACTTCCGCCTGGTAGTGATCTGGATCAGTTGAGGTATCTATAGATGGTTTGCAACGGTCTTAAGATGATTCAACTGTTTCTTCTGTATTGTATTGTTAATAATGGTATATAATTTCTGTTATTATAGGCATTTTGCCCATTTATTAGCACATACTATCAATATTTATTTATTTATGTTTTCAGGGTTGAATGAGAAGAAAACGCACGCTTTTATTCTCCGCCGCATAGAACAGTTACCTGAAGATGAACAGGATCTCATCATCACAAAGTACCAGGGAGGGACCAACCATATTTACGAAGTAAGTATAGACTCTTTGGAAATCTATGGGAGAGGCGAATGTTCAGCATTGAACGCCCTTTGGATGATTTAAATTTGTAGATTTAATTATTAGGTCCACCAACAGTTGTTACATGATATAATGCTAGAGTTCTTATGTATATAATCTTATAGCTACATGCACAACCAATTACCTACAGGTGAACACAACATGCACTAAAGCTATGTTGACAAGCGGATATAGCTGTTTCACAAAAAAGTTGTACAAATTGTGAGAAAAATATATATATATATCATATACAGTCAAACCTGGGTAAGCGAGAACTGGATAAGTTAGAAAACTCTATAAGTGAGAGTAATAGCCAGGACCCGATTTTAAGCTCCCAGAACCTCTATTAGCGAGAAACAGAAACCTCTGTTAGAGAGAGTCGTTTTTCCCTCACGGACCTCCGTAAGTGAGACTGCTAGTTATCTATACCTCTATAAGCGACAGTCGGGCTTTATTTACAAATTTAACATCAGCTATTTTATAACTCATTCTTAACTTTCGTGGAACTTCCTAACATTGTTGTTGTATTGTTTTCTCGTCAATATTATACCTATTCTATTTCGTGGAACTAAAAAACGTTGTTTTTTTATCGCATTCTTTTCGAATGGACACGTGTGCCTGTGTACTGTCCTTTGTCGGACTTACTCGCTTTATAGTTAATCATTTGCGAAGGAAAGTTCTGTTCTGCATCATGTCATAACGGAAAATTAAAGTACTGTCATTAAGTTAAAAACTTAAAATAGTGAATGCGTTTGAATCCGGAAAATCGCGAAATGAAATTCAGAGGGAGTTTAATTTACCAGAATCGACCTATTATAAAATTGCATACCATAAGAGAGAAACGCTACCCATGTACCTGCATTAGCGAGAAACTCGGGTTAGTGAGAAACCTCTATAAGCCAGAATGAGATTGTGCTCTCCTACTCTCGCTTATCCAGGTTTGACTGTATATGTATACAGAAAACAGGTTTGTAGATATAATGCCGTATTAAAAAGTGAAAGGTAACATATAAAAGTAGCAAGCGCAACTATAACAGACCCAACACCATACAGAATGAAAACAGGAAAGTAGCAGTGTTGTCAACGACGTGTTGTTTATAAAATTTATAAGATATGATGATGATAGGCATATAGCTGACCCGCCATCGGGTTCGTACGTGTGGATTGTCGATAAAAACATTACCTTTTTTTTTTTGAATGGACTTATCTCGCTGTTGGCCTCTGAGGCCGTTGCAGCTTAACCGAGCTTTTGGCGAGCGCAGAAGGCGCTCAGCCCTATAATTTTATTTTTGATGAGGCAACTAGCGCAAGGGCACCACTTAGGTACGAACCTCGGCTTGGGCTGTTGCCGGGACGGGGATAGGAGAGAAACGCCCGGGTACGTGCTTGTACCTCGTGTAGGCGGCGACTAAAGGGACTCGTCGACCTCGCCGGCGAGGTCGGTGTATTTGTGGAGTGTTTGCTCTGTCTAATGTGGTTGACTCACCCGCATTAGCGGAAGTGATTTCGTCATCCGGGTCTCCGAGAACGTGTCTCGGACGACGGAGGGTTTTTCTGTGTTCGGACGGTTCAATCGAATAGTCCGGAATGGTATGTACCAAAGGATTCGGATGATGAGTGGCAAGTTCATAATGTCGCTAATAAAAAAAAAATATTACCCTACTGCGCAGTCGAGTAAAAAGTAGCATCTGTCCTAATCCCGGTCATAGTCTATCTATATACTAATTTTCATCGAAATCTGTCAAGCCGTTTAGTCGAGATAGTTACCTTTGAATTTATAATATTAGTATTGATTGTACGTACGAAAGAGTGAGATTTGGCAAAGTTAAAGTTTATATGAACAAATAACTTCTTAATAAAACGAGTGTGGCTTTAGACCGCACGACTGAAGTGAAACTTCTTTTTCAAAATATTAATTTATAAAATTGTTCAATTACAAAATTGTCCACGCGTCTGTGGGTCGATCAGTCTATGTTCATTCTGGACAGACGCAACTCGCACTTGCACATTAACGTTTAAAAATATACGAAACGTAACTATCTCTCTTTCTATCTTCACTAATTTATCTCCCTTTCAACTTCCGTTCGCACTTTTCGTAGCGCATTCATCAGCTTACTCCCCAAGTCTAGCGTAAAGAAGTTTTACTTCAAAAATTTAATCGACTTAACCAACCTACTGAACCGATTTTGATGATATTTCAGGAACCAATCTGAAAGTATATCCTTTTAAATAAAATAAACAATTTATTAAATCGGTCTATAAACTATGGAGTTCTGAGGTAACAAACATAATCACCGAATTGCGTCCCTATACAATTTGAGGGTTGCCCTTGATTTTTTTGGGATCCCATAATCAGATCCGGACTTAGTGCCAATGGGACCACCTGGGACCCTTCTAAACAAGACCAGAATTTCTCGAATCGGTGCAGGCGTCTTCGACTAATCTATATTACATATATTACATAAACTATAAGATTCCGAAGAATTGAGTTATTAAAGAAGACTAGATAAGTCAGACCTTAGGCTTCAATAAGTAATGGCCTAAGTTATGAAAATAAATAATATTTTAAGTTGTTATATAAATTATTTAAATATATTGTAATTTTACGTTATATATAAATTTGAGGACTGACCATTGAACTTTTAGATTCACACATTAGGCACACATTTAGATCTCACTTCTTTTATCGTTGATGTCAACACAATATTGAACTGGGCTCTCATTTCACATATATGTATTTCATGGGATATCATTACGTATAATACAAAAATTATTAGTAGGTTCATTTTATTAATACCAAATGGTTTTTTGTAATCTACTGTATTTTCCTGCGTTTACGGGGTATATTTATCTTTTTTTGTGTCATTTTCTATCAGCAATCAATTTTGATTGCTGATTCTTACATCACAGGCACTATAAGTAAGTGTGCCTAGTATAATCCATTAATTAAAAAAAAAATATAATTAAACGATAAAATCTTACTAGTTTATTTATTCCTTTGTATTCACCCAACTACCTATCTGGATGTCAAATTTGAACTTTCTAGGTCATCTGGAACTGGGTTAGAGTTTTGATCTATAGGTCAGTCAGTGATAAAAATTAAGATTTTTAGGCGTTAATATCTAAATGACCGTTTGAGGTGTGTTTATGAAATTTGGAGCACATATGTATCTCGCAAGTCTCAATATGTGAGTCAAATTTGACATGTTTATGTGAAAGAGTTTTTGAGTTTGAGGGCGTCAAAAGTGGCTCCAAATGGTTCGTGTAATATTACACACGGTGCTGCTCGCTGGTTCTGTTAACTTGAACGTTGCTTGACACGCTACCGCGTGTCTAGATAGATGTGTTTTAGGCTAAGGCTAAGGTCCTGAAACCATTTTATTGTTGCCTGAATTAAATGATTTAATATTATTATATAATGTGCTTTGAATTTGTTTTGTATTTAATTTTGTGCTAGTCTGAAATAACCACATTGAATTTAATACCTCTCCTCTATTGTTTTGCAGACGAGTGAACACAATGCTTTCTTGATGATGCTACTCCGTGCACATTGTGAGGGTAGGCAGCTGAGGCACGTCCACGACACTGCTGAAAATAGGTAACTAATAACCTACGTCTACACTAATATTACACAGAGGTAAAGTTTGTATGTTTGTGTGTACGTAATCTCAGAAAGTAGTAAAAATATTCTGATAATGTTTTTACAAATAGAAAGCTTGTTGCTTTGTGATGATTTGTTATGTTAACGATAAAATCTCAGTGACGCAGTTGCGTGCGTGTCTGCTATGTTATATATATTTTTTTAATCTGGGCATTAGTAAGTTAGACGACGCCCTAAAGGCTAAAATCACTCAATGCCTCAAGACCAGGGTGTTTAATCAATGTGTCCTGCCCATTCTTACTTGCTGTTCCGAGACATGGCCGCTCACAAAGGAATACATGCATAAGATTAGAGTAGCTCAACTGGCAATGAAGCGTGCCATGCTCGGTATACCACATATCCAACGTCGAAATCCGACGTCGCACAAAGGTAGTGGAAGTGGGTATGAGGGTCACAGGGCTGAAGTGGAGATAAGCTGGACGCTTGGCTAGGAGAGATGACGGGCGTTGGGCGATTACAGAGTGGTGGCCAAGGGATGCCCGATGGTCGAATGACATTGAAAGCGTAGCTGGGTGTCAATGGATGAGACTCGCAAGGTACCAGAAAGAATGGCGTAATAATGAGCAGGCCTGCACCCAACAGTGGGTGCAAACGGGCTGAGATGATGATGATGATGAATCGGGACATTTAACACCGCGCTATCTAGCCCCAAATTAAGCAAAGTTTTTACTATGGGACCCAGTTATCTGACAGAAAACTTAAACAACTTTTTGTTATGTACGACATTAATTGAAAACTCACATCCGGTATCGTATTAACTGATTTTAGAGGTGAGTTTAATACCGGTAGCTTGTATATTTATCCAGTAATCGATAGATTTACAATAAACAATTTTTAACGTAAATCAGCGGTGCCTTTGCGACGATGCCGCTTAGTCAGTTTAACAGGTACCTACTTACATGATGAATGAATATGATTTGTTTACCTATTTAATACAGGCTGTGTATTTTAAGACTTGATATTTATGTTGCTAGAATTTTTTTTTTTTCTATCTTACCTATTTTGCAACAATACTAGCGTCCCCCTGATTCACCACCGACTATTTGAACAATGCGCCACGGAGGTTGTCAGTTAGTCTGGAAGTAATAAGAATCAAATGGATTCCTTCAAAACTACATAACTTTTGACTCTATAATGGTTAGGAACACGAGTTATGATCGAGAATGAAAAAGGTAGTAGTTACAATATTAGTGAATTCATTCCTAGCAAGAGACTGAGAAAGAGGGTAGATCGTTATATCTACCAATAACCACCCACTCGTAGACTTCAGTTTACCCGTGATCATGGCGCATGCAACTGCGTTGAAATATCGGGATTACAAACTCACAAATCATTCCAAATATTATGTTTGTAGGGAAAATAGTATCCTCAAGTTTATTTTTTGGTGTGTAACATCTTTCCGCTCGGTTTGTGGGAGTGATTTTGGCAAAAGGGACGGAAATGTGTAACGGGAAACCGGGGAAGCGCGCGCTATTTGATTTGACCAATGAGCGCGCGCGGTGGTCAGATGTTGCACATCGCGACTACTGTAAGGCTCGTTGTTTTTTTATACTACTCTGATAGCAAACAAGCATACGGCCCACCTGATGGTAAGCGGTTACTGTGTCACTCGCGCGTTGCCGACCCTTTGAAATTTTTATAACGCCCCTACTGTAGTATGTGTAGTCCCTGGGGATAACCTCGGCAAAGAGAAAATTCCAAAAGCTAAGTTCGCGGTACGAAACTCCTTCTGAAACCTCACGGTGCGCGACCACATCGTCTCCAAGGTGTGTGGATGGATTCCCTGCCGATGGCAAGCGGTGCAATAATATTGGGTTAAAGTTGTAAATATTTATAGAATAGAATAGAATTATTTATTTGACACACACAAAGAAACATAGAACGGATCACAAACACAATAGGTAGATAGACATGAAAATTACAAAACAATGAGATAAAATTAGACCTACAGCTAGAACACATACGTACCTACCCCACCAGTAGGTAGTAGGTAGGTGCACCAACTAGTCCGCTCCGTATCACGCGTGCCCGAACAGGCTCTGCCTCAGCTTTATGCTTCTTTGCAAAAAATGATGCAAAGCAGCGCTGGTTTTCAGGAAGAGCCTAATGTAGGGTGACGTCACAAATTTTAACAAAATAAACATAATAAGACCAATTATACAAAAATAAACATATTTATTTAATAAATAAGCAATGACATTATATACATAAACAATAAGATATTATATATAAGTACATATATACTATAATTATTTAACATAAAAGAGGAGAGGAGAAGGATTAGTTTGTGGCTGTTTGTAAATAGTGTCTCCTGAAAGTGATGAGCAGTAAAAAAATATAAAGAAATTAAAAGGCACCTTTGTTTGTATGCGTACACGCATACATCGCACATCCAGACCCACACAAGTACCGCCGCCGAGCAAGTTACCCCACGGCTCACACATACGCTAAACGTGAAATCCGTGTAAAGTACGACTTTATATAATTAATTAAATATTTGTGTCCAGATCTGAATTCCTGAACCAGTTCCTGGGCGGAGGAGCCATCCTAGTAAAGAAATTAGCGAAGCGTTCCTTCTCAAGCGGCTTCGATCATCTGCTCAAACGCAGGGCCAGTCGGGATGAACTCTCGCCACATGATGTCAAAAAGGTATACTTCATACTACTTATATTACACTATACCTAATATAATTTCAATATTTATTATTAAAAAAAATGTTGTAACGGTTGAACTGCCTTCAATTACAAACGTACAAAACATACATGAATCCCAGTAATATTATAAACGCAAAAGTTTGTATGGATGTATGTGCGGATATTTGTTACTTTTTCACGTCGTAACGGCTGAACCAATTTCGATGAAATATAATATCAACGTAGATTATAACCTGGCGGGTCACGTCAGTCGTATGGTCACATACAAATGGGCAATAGTCTTCACACAATGTGTGCCTGCAGATGGGCGTCGCAGTCGGGGCAGGCCGAGGAAGCGTTGGCGTGACGACCTCGATGCATTCCAAGATGGCTGGTGGAACGTGACGAGTGATCGTGAGATATGGAGTAACATGGGGGAAACCTTTGCCCAGCAGTGGGAAAATATAGTTTAGAAAAAATAACATGGATTAACACAGGCTACTTTTTATCATATAAATCAGGTCCCATTGGATAAAATGGGCAAGTTGCAACAGCGAGTTTAGCTTTATTTCTAGGTTACACATTTAGTAGTATAACGCGTACGAAGTCGCGGGCCACAGTTACTGCACGATACATTTATTTATTCACAAGAAGACCTTTGCCCAGTAGTAAAAAGAAACAGATTATTAAAAATTTTTTTTAAAGGACCTATCACCTCTGCCAACTCCTGTGACTCCAGAGAACGAGACAACTCCGTTAGAACTAGCCCCACCCGATTTTAGAAGCAAATCGATGTCCCCCGCTGTGATCAGCATAGAGAATGGTATTTATGTTTTGAAACTACCGTGATTATGAAAATCTTTTTTACCCATCTGTCATAAAATCACATACAAACCCGTGGTTCAATTCTGCTTCTTTAATTTCCAATTTATTCCTATTAACACACATACTATTATGAATGTGAAAGTTTGGTTTATTCTTAATTGTTTATTACTCAATCAATTCTTAACGGCTGAACCGATTTTGATGAAATTTGGTATGTACGTAGAATATAACCTGGATTAACACATATGCTACTTTTTGTTAACAAACGCGTGCGAAACTGCTGGCGGAAGCTAGTAACCAATAAATACGATAATTTTCGTTTGTGCGATAGTTTTGAAACACAACAATTGATATAAAACCAACCATTGCAATGGTATAGTAGTTCTATCTCACGAAGGCGGGTTGAATATAAATATTGATGAATCTCACTACTTGAATTAAACAGTTAATTATCAATCCGTTAATTCTAGTAGTAAGATTTGGGTTTCATTTAGATTAGTAGTGAAATACAAATATTTTACGTGCTCATTATTTATTTTCAACCCGCCTTCGTGAGATAGTACAACTATACCTTCTTCTTCTTCTTCCTGCCCTTTTCCCACATTGCACTGGGTCGGCACAAGATGTATTTTTCTTCGATTCCTCTCTATCAGCCGTCATCTCCGTTGTAACTTCTTTCTTACCCACATCATTCTCCACACAGTCCATCCATCTCTTCTTCGGGCTTCCTCTACATCTATATCCATCCATATTCATATCTAACACTCTTTTCGTCACATGATTTTCTTCCCTCCGCATGAACGGCCACACTCCCACACGATAGCCTCTCACTCCCAAGAGTAGTAGAGCACTTTGTGAAAGGGCTCATCCAAAGAAGTACTACCACCATACCTATATACCACTTCAGCCGCGAAGCAGAATTGCTGTGTTTCGGTTTGGTTGCCGGTAAAATTACAGGCACATGAGGCTTTACACCTGTATGCCCCCAGTTGATGGACGCAGGGCAGTATATCGAGTAGGTGCGATGGCGATGGTTACCACTTAACATCAGGTGGGCCATAAGCTTGTTTCATCTCCAAGTCGTATTCAAAAAAAGCCTATTCGGCGCTACTTTCAAACTTCCCATAATATATTCATTCCTTAACTTATCCATTCTCGTTACCCCACACATCAATCTCAATATGGTACCATAATCACTAGTATGGCGGTTGGGAAAGCTGTCAAAAAATAGCAGCATACCTTATTTGACCGCTGTCTCTAGCGACAGCTGAACCATTGATGAACAGCATATCCAAATAGTCTATCGTTAAAAGATTATGTTAGTAGAAAAACTAAAAACTAGCATTTCTGCGACGATACCGTTGTCAGTAAAATTTTGCGTGGATTGATCGACGCTCCTGAGGGCTTAGCCAAGTTACATTCGATTAGTGATGACGCTAGTCGATAAGTCCGAAATGTATGGGATTTGACACATGCTATGGAAATATCACTTGATATATCGACAACAAACCCGTGTAGAAATCGAATCGTTCGAATTGAAGTAACTTGGCTACAGGCCCTGACCTCCAAAACGAGCTGGCTCGATTCTATACTCCAAACAACTATTGGCGGAGTAGGAAACATATACTGTTAGCTGTGCCCTTATGTAGAACTGTCGCGCACTCCATTTAAATTGTATTTGTAGATGGATAGATAATTTGTTTATTGCACACCAATAATTACAATCATATAAAAGAAAATACACTTTTAAATCATAGGTACAATGGGCGGCCTTGTCGCTAAAAGCGATCTCTTCCAGGCAACCTTTGGATGGACAGGAATTAATATTTCATATACCTGACGCTGGGGTAGATAAATAAATAATAATAAATAAATATTGCTGGACAATTCACACAACACTATCTAGCCCCAAACTAAGCAGAGCTTGTATTACGGGAACCAGATAACTGATAGAATACTTATATACTTTTTTTTTGTAAATACATACTTATAATATATAGAAAAACAACCAGACCCGGAACAAATATCTGCAGATCATGCAAACATTTGTTCCGCGGCGGGAATTGAACCCGCAATCTCCTGCGTCTCAGCCGGCTAATCGCCCACTGCGCCACGGAGGTCGTCAAGATAGATAGATAGAAAACGCTTTATTGTATACCACACTTAAATTAACAAATCATATTTAAAACACTTAAAACTAGACACGCGATAGTACAATTGGCGGTCTTATTGCTAAAAGCCATCTCTTCCAGATAACCTTTATATTTTGTATAAAGGGGTATTTTGTAGTTAGTATTTCAAATACTTATGGCTTCAAAATACATCTGAACTTAAATACATTTAGCGATCTTATTACGTTTTGTAACTATTTGTAAGCAAAATGGCGACCGCTAAATATATTGCCAAGTACTTGACTGTATTTTGTATTTTTTCATTTGTATTTTAATTAACGCAAAGCATGTGTTTTGCCCAGATCTAGCTAGTTTGCACTTTGCAATACAGGAAAACTATATCTCTGTACAAATGCTTCCAAATATGAGAGGTACATCTCTCAGCAACTGTTTTCAGGATGCTGTTGTGGCTGCCTCTGCTTATCAGAGATGCGGTTTTTTTGCAGATGTTGACATGGAATTCATCAAGCCTGGTATTAGTGTCTAAATAAAACAAGACAAAAACAGAAACAACAAAAAAAAACAGAAGAAAACATATCTATAAAATTTTGTACATGTATACAAATAGTTATAAATATACTAAAGAGGAATGTCGGATTTTCACTTGGACACACCTACTAAGGTTTTTTAAGTGTATTAATTTAATAAGTGTATGTTTTTTAAAAATAAATAAATTAAAAAAAAAATATGATTAAGGAAATTCTATCATGCTTATGGCGAGTTCCTATATCCGGCCGTAACCAGCTACGACTCGTATCTTCTCGAAAAAGTGTCAAACTAGTGTCAAACTTTTGACACGTTTTCAAGGTGATACGAGTCGTAGCTGGTTACCGCCATTAGTCGTTAATTACGTAATAGGAATTGTTACGCAATGTGGGCTAAGATTTGGTTGTGCTCAAATTAAGCAATATATTTTCAGAATCTGCATCATCAACGCCTAAACACACGATGACCCCCACTTTAGAAGAAGAGGGAGAAAATGAAGAGGAAGGCACTACAGTCAACTCTCCTATGATGGACATGTAAGTAATAAATACTACAAGTTTATACTAATAATACCTACATTTTTATACAAAGCCAAAATACCTCAGTCTCTTTGATCAGTGTGTGTTAGCAGTGACGGTACAGAAACGTGGTGTCTCACTAAGAGCAAGCCTCATAAGAAGACTCGAGGTCGATCAGCGTGCTATGCTTGTTTTTTCTCCACGAGATCCAATCACAAATGAGGAGATTCGTAGATGAACCAAAGTCACCGACATAGCACAATGGATTAGCAAGCTGAAGTGGCAGTGGGCAGGGCACGTAGCTCGAAGAGCTGACGGCTGTTGGGGCGGAAAGGTACTCGAGTGGAGACCACGCAATGAAAAGCGCAGTGTATTTTAAAAGTTACGTAAAACATGTTTTATCGCTAATATGTCTTTGACAGCTGATAAACAGATTTTTATGATTCTTCAATGAAAATCATCGAAGTCACAAAAGTCGTAGAACATTTTGTGGTTTTCGTACGTGTTGAGAATCCCCCCCATACTAGCTACATAAGGGATAACATACTTGTTCTGTGACAACCTGTATACCAAATTTCATAGAAGTTGGTATCAGCCGTCACGACGTGAAAGTGTAACAAACAAAAGAACGATCTTACTATCGTATTCATAATGTTAGTTTAATTTTAAACAGTTTTCTAAAAGTGAGCGACAATCGGCCTGCACCGTCGGAGGCAGGAATCGAATCTGATGCGACATGGCGACAAGCAATCTATCAGAAAGTGGTGCAACCGACTGAAGTTCAAGATGGTAAGCTGTATAAGTAGCGGCACGTAAGTCTAGCGCTGAACGATACGCGGAGGGGGTAGCTGCGCATGGGACTGTCGCGCACGCAATACAATTATAACTTTAATTAATTATCAGCTAAATAACGTTAATGACATTATTTTAATGTAATAACAAATAGTAAGTCTAGCGCTAAACGAAATGTGAAGGATAGCTGCGCATGAGTACTGTCGCGCACGCCAATAATATTATATATACTTTAATAAATAGATTATCTCCAATTCCGATGTCCAAAGATTTATAGTAGGTACCTAAGACATAATTGCAATTAACGTATTTGTAGACTCTGCCGTCCTTTTTTGGATTTGCCCTAAATCGCTGATACCATTTAATTTAATGTTTCTCGCTTTAATAATTTCGGCAGTTTGTTTTATCTGGCTCAAATTTACAGTGCTGCTATCCGAATGACTGAGTAAAGTACTTGTAGCTTCGTCAATCTCACTTTTGATTTGTTTCAAAGAATCCATTAATTCATTAGATTCCCGTTTTAAAAAACAATTCACGTCATAAACCATTTTCCTTGCCTGTCTTTTCAAAACAGTATTTCTTCTAGGCATATTCACGTTAAAGTCACACACAAACTTAAAAAACTAAATTAGACAAACTAATTCAAATGACAGCAATAACAATACAATTATGAACGCGACTGTACACTGGATGTGCGTGGGGCGTCGTATCAGTGCGGGGGACGGAATGCGACTGGAGAGCCAATCGGTGCTACGCACGCCCGCCCTTCATCCCGCTAGCCCCCTTCGGGTACCTTATTTTTTACTTTTGCGCAATAACGGCCAGCGCTAAAGTTTCGTGCTGCTACTTATACTTTATTTATTTAATACCAGTTGTATTCCCGCGACTTCGTCTGTAATCTTCTGGATTCAACAGCGCCTCCTACCTGCTCCAATTATAAATCAAATATACATCTAGGGACCCACTCAAACACACACAAAAAATATTCATCAAATTCGGTCTAGCCGTTGAGTTTTAGCGAGACCAACAGCGATTGAACTTTATATTAAACTATCTGACCCGCCGAACTTCGTACCACCTTGACATGCATATGAAGCGGGCTGCCAATATACGTCAATCGGCGTACAGCTAAGGTATGGAACACTTGGCCGTCGTCTGTTTTTTCAAAAGAATACAATCTGAGCATCTTTAAGGTAAGAGTGAATATGTTTCTTTTAGATCTTCGTGCTTCATCTTAGACTACATCAGGTGATATTGTGGTCAAACGAAGATCTATAACAGTTTAAAAAAAAGACCTCCCATTGTACTTGTTGCTTTGTGAATTTTTATCATTCATTCATTCACAAAGGAGAACGGGCATAAGTGTATGGAAGCTGGTCTACCTTGCAATAAAAATGAGTCATATGTCAATATAAAGGTAATTCTATGTATTTTCATATGTAGAAAGTCGCATTTCTCTAAGTATTGTCCGATCTGAGTTCTACTAAAAATTGAATCTGATAATATTTAGTGCCAAACATTGAATATCGTGGTAATTAAAAAAACATTTTGTGTAATGTAATGATTTTATTTAAGTTAGGTAAGTAGTAATACAAATAAAAACAACAACATCTTAAAAAATCAAAACAATATGTTATTAAACATTATCATCATCATCATCATCGATGAGAATACTGTTAAGGAACAATGCAGGTTCATTGAACCCTTCATGACGGGCATAACCTACGTACCATATAATTGACAGTACATGGGCACAAGTACCTATAGTACGTCGCCCTGTCAAGCAGGTACAATAATATTGTGTAATATTGTTATTAATATTATTGATTAATATATAACAAAAATATTTCCTGGCTCGGACATGTCGAGACTGTATACGTCCACGTAATAGCCAAGCCTCTTCGTTGATATCATATTGTGCCAAGTCATCTAGAGCGTTATCTCTATACGTCTCGATTATATAAAGACCATTTTGTAAGTGCTCGCTACAATATGATCGAGCGAGCTTTAACTGGTAAGTTCCCAAGGCAAAATGTATGACTTGTTCTTCACTAAGCCTTGGGAAGTTTTCTATTTCATTTGCTTCGATTCGCATGAAGTCTGCTCTCCTATAATTCAATCTCTTTGCTTCCACATAATTGTGCAATGTGTTTGGTATGTGTATTTTAGCTCTTATTGAATTCAAAAAGGCTGCTGCGTGTGAACTATCTTCGATGGGGGCGTGGAAGTGGTTTAGAATGGCTGCAGCTATTTTGAAATCAACAAACATTTTTGGCAACGTTTTATTAAAATAGTTTTGACGCAAAAGTTTAAAATCTCGCTTAAATCTCCCATTTACTACTTCCACCACCCATCGGCACATGGTGACCAAACGAGACTGATTAGCTTGTTCTGTAGTGAGTTGATTTTCTCTTCTGTCTTTAGTTGGTGGCACATGATGTTCGTAGCCACAAGCTTCTATATCCTGCAAACTATCTCTAAATCCTCTGTCTAGGATAAACGCATCATTACGTTCGAGTAACCAATGCAGCGGCTCATCTTCGTTATTCATTATTTCACTCATGATCTGGGCATCGGTTCTGATAGCGGCAAATGGCCCTTTGACATCTAATATATAGCCGTCCGTGAATACCATTAAAAACGGCTTCAACAAGTTTTGATATTTGTGTAAGCTGTATGACAGCCGTTGAAACAAAAAGTTGGAGCTTTTGTTAATATATATATATATGTACCGTCACATATAATTATGGCTTTGATGTTTTCATCGTTTCCAAATAAAGCCCTTGGAATTGTTAAGTTTCTTTGAAGGATATCATTTCTGGTAATGTGGTCCACACCTAGATGCAGCACAACGTAATCGTTGCTCAGACATTCTCGAACTATAGGCAAAAAACGTTCTAGTTTTCGATGAGACATATGAAATAACGTTGCCAGTCTCTCATCAGAGTCTCCAGTTCTAAGTTTTGTTAAATAGATGCCTAATGCAGTTCTAGGCTGGTTACAACGTTCACTTAGTGACGGAGTTTGTTCTAATATAGCTTCGAACTGATCGTAAATGCTGTGCAGGTCTATGATCACGCTCAGTCCTCTGCCAACATCGGTGACACAAGCTTCGAGTACTGTCGAACACCACCTGAAAATAATAACAATTAATACTTAAAATAAATAAATCCTATGCCTAACTACTCAATATAATAAAAATAAAAGGTAACTAACCTCCAACACAGCATGTTGTTGTATAAACGCGGCGAATTCTGGTCGTTCCCTTTGCAGGTTATCAGCCAAGATATGCTGCTGGTACCGTCCGCGGTAAAGTCCTCGACGACACATCACACAGTTTCGAAAAACTTCCATTATCGGTAGGCAGTTCAAAAGTCAATAAGTCGAGCCAAAGTTAACACATTAGGGAAAGAAACAGGGTCCAAAAGCAAGCCAGGGTCAGTAAAAACAGAGAAAGAAGTTCAAACACAGCACTATCGTAACAAGACGTGACGTAGCCACTCACTTGATGCGATGCGACTGATTATTGTAGCAGTCCGGCGCGGCGCGTACACAACCGTTCCCCTCCCCTGCGTACGCATCCCTCTCCCCACGGCCCTTACATCGCTCTTCTCCCTTCTCGCTCTTGCTACTGCATTGTATAGGAGCCTTTATGTATGGATATAGTAATCGTGAAACCGTTATTTTATGTTCTTTAAAACAAAAAATGCTGGTGTTTGCATGGCTGTAACTCAAAACGGACAGACTTTTGGGGAAAGTTCCAATAGTATATTTTGATGTACTATTATATGCCAATTCGAAAATGTGCTGCTCATTTTTATTGGACTGTAGACCAGGATGCCCGTTCTCCTTTGCTTTAGGAATTTTAGTTTAGGATGAATATAACATTTATTATGTCTATTTTACAGAATTATCAGCAAACTTGCTAAGAAAACCGGCATCGAAAGGAAAAAGAAGTAAAGAGGAACTGAGACAGCTTTGGAAAATGGCCATAGACCAGACCATACTTCTTTTCAGGATGGAGAAAGAGAACGCTAGATTAAAAGGTATATCTGTCTCCTTATTTTGTAGGTCTTTTAGTATACTAGACGCCAACGCTCCTGGCAGACTGTGTCACAAAACGTGGGACACGCGACGATGATATTGCTATCTCGCTCGCTCTTGCAGCCCTTCCGGGCGCCGTTAGTGATGCGCCGAGTACCTATCGATAACACTTATCACCAGTAATTGTATTGAAAATGCAACAAACATGTTTATATGTTGGCCCAGTCTGCCGCGCGTCATGGCGTATATTATAATAAGACATAAGAACTCATAATCGTAGAAAAAATGTTGATGAACGACTTGTTGGTGTCTGCCGAGGATAATTAGAAACTTTTTAACTAAAATACTTACTTCAGATAATAAAAAAACCAGCCAAGTGCGATTCGGATTCGCGCACGAAGGGTTCCGTACCATTATCTATAAAAACGACAAAAAATCATGTCGTTGTCGTTGTACCCGTTTAATATTTGTTTTATATTAATTTAAATATTTATTTTTAAAGTGAATATATAACTAAATATTCTGTGAATATTTCAAGCGTATTTTATTCTGTTTTTTGTACTTGTTGTTATAGCGGCAACAGAATTACATCATCTGTGAAAATTTCAACTGTTTAACTATCACGCTTCATGAGATACAGCCTGGTGACAGACGAACAGACAGACAGACAGCGGAGTTATAGTAATAGAGTCCCGTTTGACCCTTTGGATACGGAACCCTTAAACCACCCAATTGAGAAATTCTTCCTTATTACGAAGTCAATTAAAAAAGGAGATGCCCTACCCTCTATGTTATCTTTTCGGTCTGCACCCAATGGCTCCCAGCAACAATTATGTATATAGTTTAAGAAAAATAGCGATAATCATAATTTTTATACTAGAAATAATGATAAAGTCGCTTTTGCCACTTGTAGACTCCATAAAGTTAGTAAATCGTTTAAAGGGCAAGGTGTTCGCTTTTATAACAAACTCCCAAGTGATGTACAAAAATTGACAATTAACAAATTTAAAAACGCAATTAAACAAAATCTTTCTAAAAAAGTCTACTATAAAATATCAGATTATTTAGATGATAGGAAAGCTTGGGATTGAAATTGCTCCGACTCCTTCAAAATGTTACAATTTAGACGTAATTTATTTCCTGTATTTTTATGTATTGTAAAAGGATCATTAAAAAAAACAACCAGCCTTGTTTCTTGCCTTAAATACCACGTTTCTGCTGTACCATATGTCACCATTGACTTTTATGCTGGGTTTGCTTATCAATAGAGAAGTAAAGCTATAATTTTTTACAGAGAGTGAAGAATCCTCAGCCGTCCGTCGTATCAAGCTGGAGTATACAGAGCTAGGAGGCAGTGATGCTGGATCAACCCTTATGTGGGATTCCTTACTTTCTCGGGATCCATCACAACCTACTGCCAAAGTAGACAGGCATATGCTGACCCAGGCTGTTTTACAAGGTAGTATAGACCGTTGGCATCCTAACTCCTTGTGTTAGAGGTTTAGGGCTTTGGGTTGATAGCAGCAGTTTACCGGAGTCTTAGAGGTTTTATTTTATTGGAATTGATCTTCGTTTGACCACAATCTCACCTGATGGTAAGCGATGATGTGGTCTAAGATGAGGTCGATACTGACGTCGAAGATGATTTTTTTAGTAAAAATGTACCTAGAAGTAGTTATTTATTAAGTAGTTATAGTTGTTATACATATTTCTCTTTGTTTTTATTTTAGCCCCTTGATCGCCAATCTAAGTTTTTTACCTGTCACGGATGACTGGTAGAAAATGTTTTAGCATTACCTCCTCCATTTGTAAAATTTTTGAGCTTGTGCAAACAACAGTTTGTATATTGTTATACAATTATTACTGAAGTGGCAGTGGGCTGGCCATATATGCCGGAGAACCGACAACCGTTGGGGTAAACGAGTTTTTGAGTGGAGACCGCGTCTTGGCAAGCATGGTGTGGGGCGCCCCCCGGCTCGAGCGATGACATAAAAAAGGTGGCGGACAGAAATTGGATGAGTAGAGCCGAAGACCGGGCTCAGTGGCGCGTATTGGGCTGGCCATATATGCCGGAGGACCGACAACCGTTGGGCTAAGCGAGTTCTTGAGTGGAGACCACGTCTTGGCAAGCTTGGTGTGGGGCGCCTCCCAGCTCGAGCGATGACATAAGAAAGGTGGCGGACAGAAATTGGATGAGTAGAGCCGAAGACCGGGCTCAGTGGCGCGTATTGGGCTGGCCATATATGCCGGAGGACCGACAACTGTTGGGCTTAACGAGTTCTTGAGTGGAGACCGCGTCTTGGCAAGCTTGGTGTGGGGCGCCCTCCGGCTCGAGCAATGACATAAGAAAGGTGGCGGACAGAAATTGGATGAGCAGAGCCGAAGACCGGGCTCAGTGGCGCGTATTGGGCTGGCCATATATGCCGGAGAACCGACAACCGTTGGGGTAAATGAGTTTTTGAGTGGAGACCGCGTCTTGGCAAGCGTGGTGTGGGGCGTCCCCGGCTCGAGCGATGACATAAGAAAGGTGGCAGACAGAAATTGGATGAGTAGAGCCGAAGACCGGGCTCAGTGGCGCGTATTGGGCTGGCCATAGGTATATGCCGGAGAACCGAAAACCGTTGGGCTAAACGAGTTCTTGAGTGGAGACCGTGCTTGGCAAGTTTGGTGTGGGGCACCCCCCAGCTCGAGCGATGACATAAGAAAGGTGGCGGACAGAAATTGGATGAGTAGTGCCGAAGACCGGGCTCAGTGGCGCGTATTGGGCTGGCCATATATGCCGGAGAACCGACAAACGTTGGGCTAAACGAGTTCTTGAGTGGAGACCGCGTCTTGGCAAGCTTGGTGTGGGGCGCCCTCCGGCTCGAGCGATGACATAAGAAAGGTGGCGGACAGAAATTGGATGAGCAGAGCCGAAGACCGGGCTCAGTGGCGCGTATTGGGCTGGCCATATATGCCGGAGAACCGACAACCGTTGGGGTAAATGAGTTTTTGAGTGGAGACCGCGTCTTGGCAAGCGTGGTGTGGGGCGTCCCCGGCTCGAGCGATGACATAAGAAAGGTGGCAGACAGAAATTGGATGAGTAGAGCCGAAGACCGGGCTCAGTGGCGCGTATTGGGCTGGCCATAGGTATATGCCGGAGAACCGAAAACCGTTGGGCTAAACGAGTTCTTGAGTGGAGACCGTGCTTGGCAAGTTTGGTGTGGGGCGCCCCCCAGCTCGAGCGATGACATAAGAAAGGTGGCGGACAGAAATTGGATGAGTAGTGCCGAAGACCGGGCTCAGTGGCGCGTATTGGGCTGGCCATATATGCCGGAGAACCGACAAACGTTGGGCTAAACGAGTTCTTGAGTGGAGACCGCGTCTTGGCAAGCTTGGTGTGGGGCGCCCTCCGGCTCGAGCGATGACATAAGAAAGGTGGCGGACAGAAATTGGATGAGCAGAGCCGAAGACCGGGCTCAGTGGCGCGTATTGGGCTGGCCATATATGCCGGAGAACCGACAACCGTTGGGGTAAATGAGTTTTTGAGTGGAGACCGCGTCTTGGCAAGCGTGGTGTGGGGCGTCCCCGGCTCGAGCGATGACATAAGAAAGGTGGCAGACAGAAATTGGATGAGTAGAGCCGAAGACCGGGCTCAGTGGCGCGTATTGGGCTGGCCATAGGTATATGCCGGAGAACCGAAAACCGTTGGGCTAAACGAGTTCTTGAGTGGAGACCGTGCTTGGCAAGTTTGGTGTGGGGCACCCCCCAGCTCGAGCGATGACATAAGAAAGGTGGCGGACAGAAATTGGATGAGTAGTGCCGAAGACCGGGCTCAGTGGCGCGTATTGGGCTGGCCATATATGCCGGAGAACCGACAAACGTTGGGCTAAACGAGTTCTTGAGTGGAGACCGCGTCTTGGCAAGCTTGGTGTGGGGCGCCCTCCGGCTCGAGCGATGACATAAGAAAGGTGGCGGATAGAAATTGGATGAGTAGAGCCAAAGACCGGGCTCAGTGGCGCGTATTGGGAGAGGCCTATGCCCAAAAGTGGACTAATATAGGGTGATAACGACGATGATACAATTATTTATGATTGTTTTTTTAATCTAGCTTATGCTGTCCTACTGCTGGGCAAAGGCCTCCCCCCTCATCTCTCCACTTTTCTCGATCTTGTACCAAATCCTGTCAGTCCCTATAAAAAGCGTCCAAATCATCGCGCCACCGCTTCTTAGGCCTTCTACGGTGTCGCTTTCCATCCACAGGGATCCATCCAGGTACGACCTTAGCCCACCTATTCGGTTGCATGCGGGAGACATGACCCGCCTCATCCCACTTCAACTTAGCAGCCTTGATACCGACGTCAGCGATGCCGGTCCTTGAGCGCAGCGAGGTCTTCCGAATCCTGTCTCTTGATACCTAAAATGCTGCGCTCCTTCGCTCCTTAGCAATTATTAATGTTTTTTTTTGTCTATTGTTATATTGTACTGAATATGGACTATGTACGTGCCTTGTATTTAATGTCGTGTTAGTGTTAGTCTGAAATAAAGAATTGAATTGAATACAGAATTAATACAAACAAACAGACAATTGTGCTTTCGTATTTATAAATGAGTATGAATTCAGGTGTGCCTCGAGTGACCCGCGGTGCGGTGTGGTTCTTCCTCGCGGAGCAGGCCAGCTTGCGCGCCCCCCCTCCTGACACCACCCTCCATCCCAACTACCACGTGCCGTATAAGACCCTCCTGTCATCGTTGTCGAAGCACCACCACGCTATACTTATTGACTTGGGTAAGTAAGTAAGTAATGGTAGTTTTCAAACTTTCCCAATTACTATACATAATTAGACTTAAAAAAGAAAGAAAATACACATCACAAATATAAACAATTAAAACGAAATATATTCACCTTGAATAGGAAAAAATACAATAAGAAAGGCACTTTTTTTTCAGCATATGCTAATGCATGTTACAATGCAAGAACGCTGGTCTTCTGCTGAGGCCAGTGTTCATTTAAACGGGTATTTATCGCGTGTGTACCTTTTTAAGGTTCCGTAACTCAAGGGTAAAACGGGACCCTATTACTATACTAAGACTTCGCTGTCTGTCTGTCTGTCCGTCACCAGGCTGTATATATTAAGCCGTGATAGTTAGAAAGTTGAAATTGTCACACGACAGACAGACGGACAGACGGACAAGAGAGTGATCTTTTTTACCTTTTGGGGTACGGAACTTAGTTTTTTTAAACTTATCATTTTTCTTCAGGTCGTACATTTCCGAAGCACGGGTATTTCGCCAGTGCGCTCGGGCCGGGACAACTCGCCCTCTACAACGTGTTAAAAGCATACTCCCTCCTGGATCCCGATGTCGGCTATTGTCAAGGACTTAGCTTCGTGGCTGGAGTTTTACTTTTGCATGTAAGTTTTCCAACGAGCTCGTCCACATAGATAGGTATTACCCGTGCGCTATAAGTTGGGACCTGAGCGCGGTGACGTCATATTGGCGTGTTTGTACCGCCAGCAAAAAAGCGAACATAGCAAGCAGCCGCCCGCGGCTTCGTCTTTGTTTTTTTAACCTAATTTATTATGTAACTCAGGGAGAACGCTGCTTTTTATCTAATCTTTTTTACACTTTTTGAATAAAATAAAAATACAATGTTTAAGTTTATACATTTATTTTATCTATTATTTACATTATCTCATCTTCGTCACTACTTAGTGGATTTATGCCTTCTAGAGGTTGTTCTTCGTCCTCCGTCTCACTATAATCACTTGACGAAGAGGTATCCGATAAATTTACAACATTTACTATGACAACAAAAACTACAACAACAAAACAATACCACAAACGAAAACTAAAATAATTCCAGAGCGCGTCGTTACCTGACGTAGGCCAGTACGAGACTAAAAACCCTAGTAAAAAATAGTGATGCGAACGGTACAATACGGGCGCCATCGGGGAAGTGCAGAGGAAGCGGTCGGGGAGTCGCATTCCTAGCAGGTCCCAAGTTATCGCGCACGAGTAATAGATAGATATAGACATTTATTTCGACACAAGTAATAAGCACACTGAAACTACATACAGTGGATAATTAAAGACAGACAATTAAAAACAGATTATTACACAACACGTTAACATAAACAATAAAATCAAAGTAAAACAAATGATACGTACCAGTCACTATAAGCCCTGTGCCGAAAAAGGAGAATGGCTCAGCATTATGCTGAACAATACACTTATTGCTCAGCGCTGGTTTTCAGTGATCAAACCTGCATTGATGTCACGGACTCCAGTTAAAGTGCATTATTTAAAAAAAAATAGATAAATAGATAACGCTTTATAGGACATCCCACTTATACACGGTGTCTTTTAGATCACTGTTTTCCCAGAACAAACGTGGTTCAGACCATGGTCTACTAACAGTTTATGGCATCAAATGAGAAAATTAAAAAAAAATCTAGACCTTCTCAAATAAGTCTAACTTTGTTCATATACTAGCCGTGACATAAAGTTCATTGGCACTGTATCCGTAGCGTACCTACTTTAATTATTTTTGTAGCGATACGGCGGCATGTTGTAGGGCGTAACGTTAAAATAGACGTTTTAAGTTCGCAACTTTTTATGTTTTTCAGTGACCGATTACATTTTTTTTTAATTTGAGGTAATAAACCCTTTGTAGACCATGGTCTGAACAACGTTTGTTCTGGGAAAACAGCGATTTAAAGGACACCTTATATAACAATATACCTAACTAAGGATCGCCTCAAACTGAGATCTCGCGAGTCTCCCATAAAAACAAAAAAAATATTACTCGTAAACTTTGACTAATAAAATACTGCCACGATATGAGTAACCAAATAACTTAACCTACAGATTCATTTAAATTACAAGTAACGGGAATTCATGTTCTTTGGTAACAATTTTTTAGGGTAGAAATTGCAGTTATTCTGGATTTCTGACTCGCATAGCTACCATATTTCAAGACGTTAGCAAGCGTATATTGGATAATCCTCAAAAGGAGTTCGGCAGAACATGTGGCCAGACTCTGTGTGAAATGTCCAGCAATATTTATTATGATTATTATATAGGGTGTTTGATAATATACGCACAAAAATGAAAGGGGTTACTTTTATGAGCATAATAACTAAATTTGTGAAATGTTTACTATAGAAATGTGAAATTTATTTTGGCATGTAAATACAAACACTTTATTAAACTTACGTTGTGCTATTGCATAATGCTTGCCATCTAATCACAGATACTGTATTGGTGACGTCTCGAGACATCTCTTGTTGTCCCTTTCTAACCAAAAACCCGTAGTCATTCCCGAAAGGGATATCAAATCAGCCTTTATTTTTGGATGTCGATTTCAAGAGTAGGCAGTATGTTTTATATCGAATTAATCACCTAAACTTAGTCGATTTTCTTTAAAATTTGATGATATAACTAGTAGTTTTTTTCTATAAGTCTATTTTTATGTTTTGAGAAACCGTCACTTGAGTATCGTCAGCATGTATGTGTGTCTGTGGTATGTTATGGTATTTCCTAAACAGATGGATATTTTTTTAATAGAATGGTTCTCAGCTGTCTGTTTTTAACAGCCGACGGAGAAGGACTGTTGGAGTTTATGTTTTTATTTATACTTTTATATATGTTATTTTAGATGGAGGAGGCGGAAGCCTACATTCTATTACGGCACCTCATGTTCCGACGGGGTCTCAGGAAACAGTACTTACCTGATATGGTCGCTCTTCAAGTACAGGTGAGAAATAGTGATAGCAAAGCCTCCCACCAAATGAAAAGGCTTAGTTGCTGAGAGCCGTTGGGTGCAGACCACACAAGATCAGTTATTCACATATCAGTCAAGATTTCTCGTTTACTCTAAAATGTACGCCACGATAGAATGTTATCGTGAGCCGTTTAATGACCTCTAAAAGAAGTCATAAAACTGAATTCTATGCTATATATCGGTATCTCGTCCTCAAAAAAGTACGATTACAATATACTCGCGCAGTAGTGTCAAAGTTCGTCTGAATTATAGTGCGTAGGTTAGCACGATTATCAAGCTGACGTGGCTGCGGGCAGGGCACGCAGCTCGAGTGACTGATGGCCGTTGGAGCTGAAAGGTTCTCGAGTAGAAACCACGCATTGGAAAGCATAGCGTAGGTCAGCCCCCCACTAGATGGCACCTGATAAATTATTTTTTCTTTTAATTAAGATTTATCGAGATTCGTAGAAGAACGAAGGTTCATGACAGGTTCAGGTTGGGAATCGAGTTATGGAGCTCAAATGATCTTGGGCGGGACACTTGGCTAGACGTGGTGATGACAGGTGGAGCGGGGTAGCAACTGAATGGTGGCCGAGGAATGGCTGTAGAAGGGTAGGACGTCCGGCAGCGAGATGGGTGGACGACATCGTTAGAGTCACGGGCCGTCAACGGGTGAGACTAGCGCAGGATCGTGGCGGATGGCACAAACTTGGGGAGGCCTATACCCAGCAGTGGGTGAAGTCGGGCTGTGGATGATGATGATGATGATTAAGATTTAATATATATGACGACCTCCGTGGCGCAGTTGGGACGCAGGAGGTAGCGGGTTCTATTTACGCCGCAAAACAAATGTTTGCATGATCTGCAGATATTTATTTCTGTCTGGTTTTTTTTCTATATTTATCTATATATTTATAAAAAAATGTATATAAGTGTTTTTTCAGTTATCTGGTTCCCATCGTCTTGTACTCGGTTTAGTTTGCGGCTAGATA
This sequence comes from Philereme vetulata, assembly GCA_918857605.2. Classification (NCBI taxonomy): domain Eukaryota; kingdom Metazoa; phylum Arthropoda; class Insecta; order Lepidoptera; family Geometridae; genus Philereme; species Philereme vetulata. Next base: position 5,279,286 of record OU975453.1, read on the forward strand.
GCGCTGTGTGAAATGTCCAGCAATATTTATTTATTTTATATATATTTATCAAAGGGGCAGGAAACGACACCAGTGCAGTCTCCATCAATTATGATAGTCCAGAACCTTGTGGGCGTGTTGTGGGTGACATTACCCACAACACGCCCACATTTTAAATGGTACGCAGACAAATATCACAGAAACAACGGCTAATCGAAACTTTATAAAAATAACACTTCACTAATCACACGGTATAACTAAGTACGCATAGCTAGAGCTACAAGTAGGTATGACACGGAACGCAAGCAGTTCCCACGACTGTACTGTACGGCTGACGAACAACAACTCAGCAACTGAGCCAGTGGGCAACTGGGCTCTCGCTCGATAAAACCACTGTTTAAGGCGAATATATTAGCTGATTGGTCTCATTTGGAGGCTTTCTCCTCAGGGAGGAATCAGGTTTATTTGCTCAAAAAAATGTATATCATTCATTGACTTTTTATCTGCAAAGTGAACATACAAAAAAGTTCTACCTGTTTATTTACTATGAGAAAAAAATAACGAAATGTAGCTGTTTTCGATTTTAAATTTGATTCATCCTCTAAACGACGTACAATTTTGTAATTTTTCTCTCACCTAAATGTGGGCAAAGACAACAAGTCCTTCAAGTTGAACAAATGATGGTGTGCTGCAACGGTCTTTCAAGTGGCAATTAATTATTTTCAATTTTTCCGAATAATTAGAAGGTGGTTGCGCGGGCGACGGGCGGCAGTGTATCGCTGACTGTGGTACGGGAGGGTTGTGCTCGTCTGCCTCGCGCTCACCTTTTTGCTGGTCAGTTAGATGCGTGTGGCGGAAGGTGCGGGGCCGAAACAATAGCTACGCCCATTCGCTCAAGGTCATCGGCTACTGTTAGCGCCTTAAGTAATTAGGCTCTGCCTAGCGTCGTACGATCGCGCTTGCGTTCCGTTCTAACCAATCACAGCCGACCGGTGTTATTCCGTTTTGTGTCGCTATTCACGACCGTATGCGACATTATTATTTACATTATTTTATGATTTATTTTTAATTATAACTGTAGGATGTTTCTTTCAGCTCTACCAACTGTCTCGTCTTCTCCGCGACCATGAGCCAGAACTGCACGCAAAGTTGGAGTCTCTTGATATATCGCCGGCGCTCTACGCGGCGCCGTGGATGCTAACACTCTTTACCAGCCAATTTCCTCTAGGCTTCGTCGTCAGGGTTTTTGGTAAGTGTATTATTTTCACTTTTCAAAGACAGATATCCTTTTTATTTTATTATTTTAAAGTTGCATTTAATAAATAAAGTATAACATTACTTTATTTATTAAATGCGAAGGTAGTTGAAAAAAGATTGTGTTAGTAGAATACCAAAATCTAATTAAATAAATAAGTACTTACTTAATGCTGGACATTTCAGACAGCGTCATCTATTCCTAAATTAAGCAAAGCTTGTACTATGGGAGCCAGATAACTGATATAATACGTATATGTATACTTTTGTGTAAATACTTACATAAAATGTATAGAGGAACGAAAAAATATCTGTAGATCATACAAACATTAATTCCGCGGCGGGAATTGAACCCTCCTACGTCTCAGCTGGCTATTCACCCACTTTGCGATGATACCATTGTCATACTGAAACGACTGGTTGATTAGAATGGGCCCCTGGTATTAGAGGCCTAATACGCGGGCACTAATATCGATTTGGTTGCAAGATCGTCACGCGAACGCTATTGCGTCGCCTGAAACACAAATAAAATCCTCATGTGCCTGTAATTTCAATTCTTTCAGACCTAATATTCCTGGAGTCTATCGACGTTATCTTCAGTATATCGCTGGCGATACTCTCAATGCATCGAGACGGGCTGATGCTGTGCGAATCCTGTGAGGAGGCTGCAGAGTACCTCAAGCACAAACTGCCTGATATGTCCCCGAACTCCTACCGCAAGCTTATGAACAAGGTTGGTAATTGAGAAATGAAAATGTGAATATTTATTTGACAGGACATGACAGGAAACACAATAACAGATTCAAATGTAATCGTTTATTTGCTAGAACACACAAAAATTACTTTTAATCAACTATGCTTGGAAATTTGAGCATTATTTTGACAACCTTCTTCGAGATAAATCGAAATTGCTGTACTGGCCAAATACATGCGAGCAGCGGCTGGCAAAAGTTGTATGAAAATCCATAACTTTCGTGGTTTAGCGGCCAAATATATTATCTACATAATAAACTCATATCTGTTTATTTTAAAAATGGAACGATCTTTTACTCTGAAACATATCAACCAAGAAGGTAACATATCAAAGGTTTTATTTAAATTTCGAACTGGCTTGCAAATAGAAAGCTGTTTATTAAAAAATAAAAACAAACTTTTTAATGCATAAAATAATTGTATTTTTTATTTAATAATTTCCTCGCATTATTTGAGAAAAGTACTATACAAGCCTTCGCCACAACTAGGCATTGACGGGCTTACGTATGTGTGTCTCGGCTTCGCCTTAGCCCACAGTTACACGTTCGTCCATCAATGCCTCTTTTGCTGGTCGCTGCAGTAATGTACTATAAAAGGTCTTAAATCTATGCATGTCTATGTATCAATGTATTTAACCGTGCAGGCATTCAAATATTTGTCGGTAGGTATTTATTAAAAATGTCAATATCTTATATTAACTACTTTTATTTAATACTAGCTGACCAATCTGCAACTTCGCACGCGTAGTTTTTCAATAAAAATATTACCCTCCTTTTGCGCAGTTGGGTAAAAAGTAGCCATTTCACCCGGGGATAGTGTAGCTTCCCAACAGTGAAATATGTTTTTAAATCGGTCCAGTAGTTTCGGGACCTATTCAATGCAAACAAACAAATCTTTCTTCTTTATTATATTAGTATAGATAAATATTAAATATAACTATATAAATATAATGGGTCTTACCCTAAAAAAGTTAAACACTCGCTAAAAACTGTTTAAAAAATTCTGAACAAAAATTGGTATAGAATTTTTTAAACACGTATAGTGTTTAAACTTTTTATGTGGTAACAAGGTTTATGTTTACGTTTCAGGTTCATGCATTAGACATATCCCGTCAATTATCAGACTATGCCGTGGAGTACAGCGTGCTACGCGAGGAGATGCCTCGCGTCGCCACGCTTACCGAGCAGAACCGACAGCTGACAGCCGACGCGAACCGAATGACTGACGAACTTGATGTAAGTTAATTTAATAAACACGGAATATTTACCATGATATTGAGTGTCCCGAATGTCACAGTTGCACGCTGCATGGATAAAAAAGTACTTTGTTTTTCTTTTTTTGGGGGGGTTGGGGGGGTTGGGGGGGGGGGGGTAAGGCGTAAGCAGTGTTTACAATGAATTGACCCGTATATTTTATTTTAACTAGTGATACGCTCCAAAAACAAAAATATATCATTTGTACTTAACCTTTAACTATCAAAATAGTGCCACGAAATGAATAACCAAATAAATTGACGTACAGTTTCATTCAAATTACAGGTAACGGGAGTTTATGTTAATTGGGTAACGTTTATTTTGGTACAATTATTGTATATTTCAGATTTTTCCCTATATTTGTGTCACTGCACGCATACCAAATTTCAGCGCTGTGGGGTACCCTGTAAATTTGGTTAAAGTTCAGTTTTTATTGGCTAATAATATAAAAAATAGAAAGTTAAAACTAAAAATAAAAACGGGTTCGAAATGTACTTGCAAAGACCTTTTATTAGACGTGCCATTTGACCGGATTAACCAATTTTTTTTTACTCTTCTTGAACCCAAATATCTCACCCTCCCCCCCCCCTTAGTTTTAACTAATTTAGTCATACCGAAATTGTGCCATCACTCTCCATCTATGTACCAAATTTCACGATTATCGGATAAACGCTTCGAAAGTTATCCTTGGACAAACAAACATACATACATACAGCGCCGATTTTCCCAAGTTGATTTAGAGATCTCGCTTCGCTCGATCTTACCACTGATGGTCAAAGTTCGCCCCATTTCCTTCCATTCCATGCGTTCTTCAGAAATCACTTGTCAGTCAGAGTGGAACACATCAACACAGAAACTAATACATTAACAGAAATGTGACCGTTACGTCCGGCAAATATAAATAAATATTAAATATTGCTGGACATTTCACACATCGCTATCTAGCCCCAAACTTAGCAGAGCTTTTATTATGGGAACCAGATAACTGATAGAATACTTATATATATATATATTTTTTTGTAATTCCATACATATAATCTAAAGAAAAACATTCAGACCCGGAACAAATATCTGTAGATCATGCAAACATTTGTTCCGCGACAATCGAACCCGCTACCTCCTGCGTATCAGCCGGCTATTCGCCAACTGCGGCTCGGAGTTCGTCAATGTGAGACATTTAAATTGATGCTTATTGAAAGATTTTTTTATTTTCGAAAACCGTTTTTAATAATCTTATCATACGCAAAACGGTCCAACGGCCCAAAGCAAAATTAATCCGAAACATTCGACATTTCACCTGTCCTATATTTAATAGACATCGCCTATTGCCGTCGCATAAATTAAACTAATATTGTAAAATTTAATTTAATTAATTTTTGTTGTTGACAGCGGCTTCGCCCTCGTTGTACTGGGGTGCAAAATACATATATAAACTTCGACATCCCATTTTTATCATATGGGAACTGATTTATGAGATAAGTGGTAGCCTATGTGCTGATCCATGTTATAATCTACGTATATACCAAATTTCATCGAAATCGGTGCAGCGTGATTGAGTAACAAACAAATAAACAAACTTCCAAAATTTCGCATTTATAATATTAGTGTGATGCTCATGATCATTTTGATAATATATTTTTAATAATATTGCTGGTTTGTGCTTTTGTAAATAGTACTCTGAGTCTCAAAACGCAAGCTTAGCTTTAGGCTCTCTGTGAGCAATGTCTGCCAAATTTACCAAATTTGTGTACTGTCACATAACAGCATTGTAAGCTTTGTCATGAAATAAAAATAATTGGATTTGTTTTGATCAAAATAATTGGACGCATGCCGTCACGACGTGTCGGCATATGAGTCAGCTTTACTGCCAGGGCGCGCAAAAAAATGTTTCACATCAAATAAGTTTTTGTTAAAAAATAACTTTTTCAAAACAAGCTTTTATAAAATTCATAATCGGAACCGCAAGCAAATTCAAATGAGCCCATACACTAGTATCTTACTATAATCCATTCAGAAGTTCCGTTTTCTAGCATCCGTCTCCATCATGAGACTACTTCCATATTATTGCATTGTCACCGAAGTTACATATGTATTCCAAATTTCAGCTCAATCGGTTGAGGGGAACGGGTTTAAAATTCAGTTGCAAGATTCCACCCGGACAAATATACATATATTGCAAGTTAATAAAAAGCTTTTAAAAAATACCAAAGTGTATCACCTGATGCATCACGTCACAAATTGTTTTACTTTAGAACATAAAAAAAGTTTTATCAAATGATTTTTGTTACAGTCCGCAATGGATGCCATCACGAACTACCAAAAGAACCAAACCCGGCTAGAATCCATCAACAAATCTCTGGAACAGCACATCACCTTGCTGAGCAGATTTATCGCGAACCACAAGCAAGAAATGCCCGCAGACATAAAGAAAATCGTGCAAAATCACGCAAAACGCGCGTCCTTCAGCTCCAAACTGTTCTCCACTAAATTCGCGGGAAGCGAAGAAGAGAAAATCTATAAAACTGGGGTCAGCACTCCGAATCTTTTTGCGAAGATAAACAAAGAAGAATTTGCAAAGAAATATAAAGACGAATTCTCGAAATCCACTGAATCGCCGGAGAAAGAACGCAAATATATTATGAAGAAATCACAATCTGTTCACTCGGGTCTTATAGCACCGAACGTAAAACCACTGAAGGTACTAGAAGAGAAAACAGAAATAGAATCAAATTTGAAAGAATTTGGAAAGAAAACTGGCTTCTTCGCGAACACACACGAACAAATCCGACAGGAGAGGCTGTTTGAGCAACAGCTTAAACATGACTTTGACGAAAACTTAAAGAAACTAGACTCTAAACTTTCTCCCAAATCTTATATGGACGACTTGAATATGTTCCAGAGCAGGAAGTCGATGTCTCTGAACATAACTTCCGATAAAATTGATAGCGGATTTGTAACACCTTTGACCCCAGATCAGAGAGTAGACTCAAATTTGTCCATTAGTCATCCGCTGAGTGACGTTGATGTGGATATTAAATTCGATGGACAATCCACTAAGTTGAAACAGATAAGGCCTACCAAGTGTTCAGAGAACAAAACGTAACATAAATAAATCAATTTAGCATATTTTACTTAGAAAATGTTCGTGATCTATTCAATCATTAGTAGTAATAAATAAAATGATATAAAAAATATATCAAATTACATAAATAACTAGCTGACCCACCCGCGGCTTCGCACGCTTGAAATTTCCCATTCCCGTGGGAACTTCGGGATAAAAACTATATATAACACTCTTGTCAAACTGACGCAACACTTTATGTAAACGACTTCACGTCAATGAACGACGCCGACGGTTAAATTATATGGATATTGATCATACAAAAATCGCGATTAAAAAATTGGGGGCCTATTCTCTTACCTACCAAATATACAAAAAAAAAATCATTAAATTCGGTCTACTCATTTCGGAGGAGTGCGACGACAAACGTGACACGAGATTTTTATATATTAGAATAATATAAAAACGAGCGTGCTTTAGACCACACGACTGAAGTAAAACTTCTTTTTCAAAATATTAATTTATAAAATTTTACAACAACGAATTGAAATTATGAAAAATAATCTAACGAACTACTGACTGAGATATAGGTATATATATATATTTCATGCACTGGCTATGAGAGGAAGAGAGAAAGAAAATGTGCGCACGCACTACTCTCTCTTGCTCCTACAGTGTGATACAGACACTGTGTCTTAGATACACGAAACGTAACTGGCTATTAGAGAAAGACAGGAAGAAAATATGTGCTCGCACCTCACTCTCTTGCCCCTACAGAAATAAACGAAACGTAACTCTCTCTCTTTCTATCTTCACTAACTTATATCTCCCTCTCAACATCCATTCGCCTCGCCCGATCACACTTTTCGTAACGCTCTCGTTACGCATTCACCAGCCCAAGTCAAGCGTGCGTAAAGAAGTTTTACTTCAAAATTATTTAAATGATAATGAATAAGTAAAATTATATAAATAATCATCATCATCATCTCAGCCCGTTTGCACCCACTGTTGGGTATAGGCCTCCCTATTACGCCATTATTTCCGGTCTCTTGCGAGTCTCGTCCATTGACACCCAGCAATGCTTTCAATATCATTCGACCATCGGGCGGGTGGTCTGCCTCTTTGTCTACAAGCACCACTTGGCCACCACTCTGTAATCGCTTTCGTCCAACGCCTGTCATCCCTCCTAGCCAAGTGTCCAGCCCATCTCCACTTCAGCCCTGCAATCCTCATACCCACGTCCACAACCTTTGTGCGACGTCGGATTTCTACATTGGGTATGTGGTCCAAGAGTGATATACCGAGTATGGCACGCTCCATTGCCCGTTGAGGTACTCTAATCTTATGCATGTATTCCTTTGTGAGCGGCCATGTCTCGGAACAGTAAGTAAGAATGGGCAGGACACATTGGTTAAACACCCTGGTCTTAAGGCATTGAGGGATTTTAGACGTCTTCTAACTTGTTAAAGGCGGCCCATCCTAGCTGGACTCGTCTCGAAATCTCTTGTTTCTGGGAAAGTGAGTCAAAGGATAAACAGTATCCAAGAATGTATTTGTCCACTGCCTCTATTGGGCAGTTACCTACGACTATGTTAGGTTTTGGACCTGCAAGATTGGTCTTAATCTTGGTTCTGGACATGTTCATTCTAAGACCCACCTTTGTTGAAGCTTGCTGAAGGTCAGCGAGTATTCCCTGGAGATCTTCAACGTTCTCTGCTATGAGGATAAGGATAAGGTTTAAATAATAAAAAAAATTATATAAATATTAAATAAAATTACTTAAATAAATACGTAGTACTTAAATAAAAAAAATAGCAATAGATACAAATACTGTAAAAGAAGGTTATAATGATTCATGTTTCTTAATTACGGGGAGGGGCGTTTCAAAATAATTATGTCAACTGCTCACAGATTCACCCTGTAGTTATTTTTTTCTGAACCTGCTGAAGATTAGTGACCTCTAAGTGGTGGTCTTTAGATATAGTTTATAGGTGAAATTGAGATTTATATCCCAGGTAGTCAAAATGTTCCGCTGCTAAATCGCGCTTATGTAGAAATTGCATGCTCTTTGCTGTATTGTATGCATCAAGATGGCGGCACCAACTTCAGTATTGGACAATTATTTTCAAGAGTAGGTATTTAGTACCCATTTAGTACCTTTTGGTACCTGTAGTAGAACGTTTATGTATTCTATCATTATATCAATTATCTGGTTCACATAGTACAAGCTTTGCCTAGTTTGTGGTTATATTGCGCTGTGTGGAACGTCCAGCATTATATAATTATTTAGGATAATGTATTTTTTATCATTTATTTCGTAATTCAATAGATTAGAAAATATTTAAAATACGAAATGTTCACATTGCATCTACCCTCTTGAGTATCTGTGATTTACTAGCTTAATCAATAGTTTTATTATTTTTTTACTTATTTCTGTAAATTTTTTTGTTAATGCCCTGTTGTTTGTTATTCTTTTTCATATTATTATATCTGTAATAGTGCTCTCCTAATCTCTCTTATGTATACAATCAGTGGAGTGGAGGCCTGGTGACCTGTAGCAAAAGTTTTTATTAAACCTATATCAGGCACCAGCTCTTCAAGTAGTGCTTGTAAGAATTTACCCTAACGATGACCTTTGTGAAGAAAAATAAATGATATTTTTATTTATTATTTTACTACAGGTACTAAAAGGTACCAAATTGGTACTAAAAGCTGGTGAAAAATAATTTGTCAATACAGATGATGGCGCCGCCAAGTTTTATTATGTTATATGCTGAGTAACATCAATAAGTATATATAAATATGTGAACAATAGGTTTAGGTTGACTACATTTTGACTTATTGTGATTTTTAATAAAGTTGTTTTGAGTTTCTGTGATTTTATTATTTTATACCCCTTATATTTAGTTACCGAGCAAATCGAGATCTTCAAAAGGAACTTTTTCGAATTGACGTTTATATACAATACTAGCTGACCCACCCGCGGCTTTGCACGCGTGGTTTGTCAAAAAAACATAACCCTCTTTTTGCGCAATCGGGTAAAAAGTAGCCTGAGTCCCAATCCCGGTCACAATCTATCTATATGCCAATGGTACATAGGGAGTGCATCTAAAGAATACTTCATTATTCCATCCATCCCCCTCTCCCTCTTTAGGGATGATTTTGGAAGAAAGTTGAAACACGTATTTCTTTATTTTTTACTTATGGAATTATGGATTGCCCATACAAACTTTCAACCCTTATTTCACACCCGTCTAGATTATTATTTGAGACAAAAGTTAGCCTATGTCCTTCTCCAGGATATAATCTATTTCCTTGCTAAATTTCATAACGATCCGTTCAGCCGTTTAGTCATTTAGTCAGCCTTAGTCCCAATCCCGATCACAATCTATCTTTATGCCAACGGTACATAGGGAGAGCATCTAAAGAATACCTCATAATTTCATCCATCCCCTCTCCATCCATCCATCCCATCTCTCCCTTTAGGGATGATTTTGCAAAAAAGTTGAAACACGTATTTCTCTATGTTATGTTATTCTCTTATTAACATCTCTTATTAACATGTTATTCTCTATGTCTTACCAAAAGCCTAAATATGAATTTTCAGATCCCTAACATAAAGATTAATACATATATGGGTTGCCCATACAAACTTTCAACCCTATTTCACACCCTTAGAGCTTATTTTTTGAGACAAAAGTTAGCCTGTCCTTCTGAGGATATAATCTATCTCCTTGCTAAACTTCATAACGTTCTGTTCAACCGTTTCGTAGTGAAAACGTAACAAATAGACAGACAAAGTCACTTTCAATTATATAATAATAGTACACGCGGCTACACATCAAGTTATACATGTTTAGTATAAGCTGACTTCGCATTGTGTAGGCTTTTCGTAGAATGAGAGGTCAGCTTATACTGGACTTGTATAGCTTGATGTGTAACCGTGTGTACTGATATGAATTTTCATGCGGAAGGATAATAAAATGTAAATAAGTATTTATGTATAATTAGTGGTATATGAACAATAGGTTAGTCTTATTATTAAGGAAAATCAAATTGACTATATAAGTATGTATATAACAAAGAATTTTAAAAGGTACTAAGTACGTATAACTCGCACATTAATAACCATACATTTAATATAAATTCGAAAGTAATTCTGTCTCTCTGTCTATCTGTTTGTCTTGTTTTCACGACTAAAGGGCGGGACCGATTTCGATGAAATTTGGTATACCTGCAGTTAGATTAGTACCGGGCAGGGGTGGACAGTATTTGAATTACTTGTAGTTACCGCCAAACTAGTGGAACGCCTTGCCAGAGTCTGTGTTCCTGATAGCTACAACCTGAGTATCTTTAAGTCGCGAGTGAATAGGTTTATTCTAGGCAAGCGTGTACCATCGTAGACTGCATCATCGCTTACCATCAGGCGAGATCGTGGTCAAACGCAAGCCTATAATATATAAAAAAAAATACAAATACGTATTTTGTATTTATAATTAAATTAATTCGCAAAAATGTAATTTGTAATTGGTATTTCAAATACTATCTTTTACGGCTTCAAAATACATCGGAACATAAATACATTTAGCGATCATATTAAAGGTGCGTTCTACAGGAAATAGCGCTCGATAGTTTTCGTAACTATCATTATTATAAATACGGGATTTATCACGTACCGTCTTATCGGTATTTCGACCGACAATGTTTCGGTTCAATTCGTGAACCTTCATCAGGGTGAGTGCGATCCGCTCCGAATAACGTCTCGCCTCGCACTGCGCGCCGCTGCTATCTGCGCGCGAGTGGACGGGCGGGGTGGTGGGGATTGGGTCAACGAAAGCACAGTGCGTTGACCCGCTGTGTCATCATCATTATCATCACTGCTGCTCTCTTCTGTAGTTCTTGGTACAGGCAAACACACAACACTATGTCTCTACCAGGTTCACTCACTCTTCTGTCACTTGCATCATGAAGACATGGCCTCCAGGCCGGCGGTAGAACCCATCCTCTATCCCTGTTAAAGTTCGGCACACGACTTATTTCTATCGCCTCTCGGATCTTGCGAGGAACGAAAAACTTCTCTCTCGCTAAAACCCAGGCCTTGTCGAAACGTATGTAGTGCGTCGAATCAGAATCTAAGGAATGTTCCGCCACTGCAGAACTGTTTGAGTCAACATTCTTCATTGCACGTATGTGTTCAGTCAACCTAGTAGATACGTTACGATTTGTTTCACCAATATAGCATTTACCGCAGTCACACGGTATCATATATACGCCAGGGACGCCCAGAGGGTCTCTGTCCTTCGGCGAACGCAGCAGCTGTCTCAATAGTGTTTGAGGACGGAATATCGTCTTGATGCTGTACTTATGGCGTAACAAGTTTCCGATCTTATCCGTTAATCCTTTCACAAAAGGTAAGTAGGCTACTGCTCTATTTACCGTTGCTATGCGTGATCTTGTGGATGTGTCCGCAATTCGACAGCTCTGTCTCCATCCGTAGCCGTTTTGTTCCAGCACTCCTTTTATGTGTGAGAGCTCGCGGTTCACGTACTGAGAGGCACATAGGTAGCCTTAGTGCTCTATTAATCAGAGTACGCGGTACCGAGGTTATTTTATTTTTTTCGTAACTATTCGTAAGCAAAATGGCGACCGCTAAATATGTCAATATTTAAAGTTGGCAACATTACACCTGTACTGTACCTACGTCAAATTGTCGAGTAGGTACCCAACACCTGACTGTATTTTGTAATTTTATTTCAATTAAACGACTTAAAATATTTTGTATTTTAAATACGTGCGAGATAGTATTTTGTACCTAATTCGTATTTTTAACGCTAATCATGTATTTTGCCCAGCACTGGTACCGGGATTGGTACATAGGGTGCTCTGTAGAACCTATATTCAATAACTAATATTCTTTATTGTCCCCACACAAATAGATTACAAACATATTACCCGTGCGCGATAAGTTGAGACCTGAGCGCGGTGACGTCATATTGGCGTGTTTGTACCGCCCGCAAAAAAGCGAACCTAACAAGCGGCTTCGTCTTTGTTTTTTTTAACCTAATTTTTTATGTTACTCAGGGAGGACGCTGCTTTTTATCTAATCTTTTTTACACTATTTGAATAAAATAAAAATACAATGTATAAGTTTATACATTTATTTTATCTATTATTTACATTATCTCATCTTCGTCACTACTTAGTGGATTTATGCCTTCTAGAGGTTGTTCTTCGTCCTCAGTGTCACTATAATCACTTGACGACCTCTATCCGATAAATTTACAACATTTACTATTACAACAAAAACTTCAACAACAAAACAATGACTCAAACTATAACAACAAAAACTACAACAACAAAACAATAACACAAACGAAAACTAAAAGAATTCCAGAGCGCGTCGTTACGTGACGTAGGCCAGTACGAGACTAAAAACCCTAGTAAAAAATAGTGATGCGAACGGTACAATACGGGCGCCATCGGGGAAGTGCAGGGGAAGCGGTCGGGGAGTCGCATTCCTAGCAGGTCCCAAGTTATCGCGCACGAGTAATACAAAAGTACAAGTAAGGCGAATTTAACGCTTACAAGAGAGGTATCATAAATAAACGTACCGAGAAGTACCAACCATACCTGTCGGTATAGCACCTTGCCGTACCAAACGATTTGATTTAACTTCTCTGATACAAACAAGTAAGGAGTGAAACTCACTTCCGGCGTATGTTTTCGCGGATCAGTATAATCTCAAAACTAGCAAGTTGAAGTGGCAATGGGCAGGCCACATCGCTCGTAGAACCGATAACCGTTGGGGAAGAAAGGTTCTCGAGTGGAGACCACGGACTGGAAGACGCAGCGTAGGCCGGCCCCCCACAAGGTGGACCGACGATCTAGTAAGAATCGCGGGGAGCCGTAGGGCGCAAACGGCTACCAACCGCTCGTTGTGCCGATCTAAGGGGGAGGCCTATGTTCAGCAGTAGACGTCTACGGACTGATGATGATGATGATAATCTCGGAGTCTTCAAGTCCAGAGTGCACAGGTTCTTTCTAGGCAAGCGTGCTCCATCTTCGATCACACCATCACTTACTACCAGCTGAGGTAGAGGTCAAACGTACTTTGTTCACGCTGCTCTGAACGACAAGTAAGCTAAAGCTCGCCTTTGTACATGTCCTCTATTGCTGTATTTTTTAATGTATTTTCTTGTGTACAATAAATAATAAAGAGTGTCAAAGAAGTTAGTATGTAAATAATGAATAAATATTGCTGGACATTTCACACAGCGCTATCTAGCCCCAAACTACGCAGCGTCCAAGTGTTGGAACAATATCCCCCCGCCTATTAGAAACTTAAACCATTTAACACATTTAAAAAAAACTCAAGGCACATCTTATTGGAGCCCAAATACAGCTGGGCAACATTAATCTAGATAATATTTCTTTTATTTAGCTCTCTATAACCTTATTACATGTTTTTATTTTTTTAATATTATTTTTATTAATAACTGTATTGTTGGCTGCATTTTACCGCTATGAAATATATATATATATATCATCATCATCATCATCAGCCAGAAGACGTCCACTGCTGAACATAGGCCTCCCCCTTAGATCGCCACAACGAGCGGTTGGTAGCCGTTTGCGCCCAACGGCTCCCCGCGATTCTTACTAGATCGTCGATCCACCTTGTGGGGGGCCGGCCTACGCTGCGTCTTCCAGTCCGTGGTCTCCACTCGAGAACCTTTCTTCCCCAACGGTTATCGGTTCTACGAGCGATGTGGCCTGCCCATTGCCACTTCAACTTGCTAATTTTGAGAGCTATGTCGGCAACTTTAGTTCTTCTGCGGATTTCCTCATTGCGGATTTTGTCACGCAAAGAAACCCCGAGCATAGCCCTCTCCATAGCTCGTTGAGCGACTTTGAGCTTGGTCATGAGGCCATGAGTGAAGGACCACGTTTCAGTGCCATAGGTCATCACTGGCAACACACACTGGTTGAAGACTTTAGTCTTCAGGCTCTGGGGAATTTTGGACGAGAAGATATCGCGAAGTTTCCCGAACGCTGCCCAGCTGAGTTGGATTCTTCGTGCGACCACTTTGTCGAAGTTGGACTTACCTAATTGGACAGTTTGTCCTAGGTATACATATTCGTCGACAACTTCGAGAGTATCGCCCCCAACAACTACCGGTACGGGCGCAATATGGATATTTGACATGATTTTCGTCTTATCCATGTTCATTTTAAGACCCACCTGTTGGGAGACCCTACTGAGGTCGTTGAGCATGGTACCGAGTTCCTCGAGCGATTCGGCCATAATGACTATATCATATCATCATATATATATATATACATATAGCATCTTAGCATATATACTCATCTTGGTAGGTAGGTACAATTGGTTGGGCAGGCACCTTATTTTCTTTAATAAATTATTATTTTTATGTGATTTCTTTTTTTTCAAATAAGGCACTTTAACTGGCGTCCGTGACGTCAATGCAAGTTAGATGGCTGAAAAACAGCGCTGAGCAATAAGTGTGTGGCTCAGCATATTGCTGAGCCATTCTCCTTTTTCGGCACAGGGCTTATAGTGACTGGTACGTATCATTTCTTTTACTTTGATTTTATTGTTTATGTTAACGTGTTGTGTAATAATCTGTTTTTAATTGTCTGTATTTAATTATCCACTGTATGTATTTTCTGTGTGTTTGTAACTTGTGTCGAAATAAATGCATATATCTATCTATCTAACTAAGAAGAGCTTGTACTATGGGAACCAGATTACTGATAGAATACCTACTTATATACTTTTTGAAGTAAAACTTCTTTACGCACGCTTTTTGGGGAGTAAGCTGGTGAATTACGAACAGTGCGAATGGAAGTTGAGAGGGAGATATAAGTTAGTGAGTTAGTAAGAGAGAGAGAGAGAGCTACGTTTCATATATTAGGTACCTATTGTAGGGGCAAGAACGAGAAGTGCTAGCACACATTTTCTTTGTCTCTTTCTCTCATAGCCAGTTGATTTGTCGCATATTTTCTATCCCAAATTAGCCTAAATTATACCAATACAAACTGCCAATATATACTGTGTTTTTTTAACTAGGACAGTACGGCAGCACCTATAACCACAGGAGATACAGATGCAGTTTCTTTTAAAACATCAGCTCGTTTTCGAAGAAAATCATTTTGGCATTTATTTTTTTTGGTCAAGCGTGAGTACCGCCTTAAAATGAATCAAGTTAGTATTTTTTTTATGCTGATCTATGCTGTCCTATGTAAGGATCATTTTATTGTACGGGATGAAAAAAATCTGAACAGCAGAAGTTAGTCAATTTTGATAAAATGTATTCTCATACAACAGGACAAAGCCAAATTCCTCCAACAAACATTTTATTTGAATCTAATTGCACATTAAAGAAGTATTAATACTATAGCGATTAAGAAGTTTAGGAACTCCATCTGAGGAAGTATGCTTCAATTCGTTTTCACATGCCAAAATAAATTTCATATTTCTATGGTAAACATTTCACAAATTTATTTATTATGCTCATAAATGGGGCACACTAAACGTTTTGCACTTCTAGCTAATCGGAACTATTTGAATTTCGAATGTTATATTTTTTGAAACGTTGCAACCTTCTTAGTAAAACTTGATCGCGGTCTGGGTAGCCTTTCTGATACCACTTCAGCGCATTGGTTGGGCTTCGTCGGGGTTAAGGAAGTTTGCTTCAATTAAGTACTGTTTGCGTATTTGACATTGCCATGATAAGACAAATAAGATGATGTAATGACTGATATAAAAGTCCGACAGATGCAAGAACCATGTTCGAAATTCAAAATTGTTCGTAAATACGAAATGTTTTTCAATTGCTCATGAGAGCATGGAGTTCCTAAACTTCTTAATCACTACAGTATTAATACTTTTTTAATGTGCAATTAGAATCTAATAAAATGTTTGTTGGAGGAATTTTGCTTTGTCCTGTTGTATGAGAATACATTTTATCAAATTTGACTAGTTTCCGTTGCTCAGATTTTTTCATCCGATACAATAAAATGATTGCATCAATCAAAGGACTGCATCGATCGGCATCAAAAAAAAATTTACCAACTTGATTCATTTTAAGGCGCTACACACACTTGACTAAAAAATTTTAATTTAAAAATGTTTTTCTTCGAAAACGAGCTGATGTTTTATAAGAAACTGCACCTGTATCTCCTTTGGTTATGGGTGCTGCCGTACTGTCCCAGTTAAAAAAACACTCTGTATATATAAAGAAGTTTTACTTCAGTCGTGTTGTCTAAACCACACTCGTTTTTTTTGTAAATACATACTTATAATACATAGAAAAACATCCAGACCCAGAACAAATATCTGTAGATCATGCAAACATTTGTTCCGCGGTGGGAATCCAACCCGCTACCTCCTGCGTCTCAGCCGGCTATTCGCCCACTGCGCCACGGAAATAGCGATAGATGTCGCTACATATTTTCTGATGGTCATGTTATAAATGGTTCAAATAAAATTATTAAATGTATTTATTTTTAAGGAAAAACTGGCGGTTAGGTATTTTTGTCTACGTCGGTTTCATCGTGGTCGGTTACCCTGTTACAAGAATGAATGATACAGTTATTAGCTAGGTTTGGTGTTATTCAGTCGTATTCCTGATTAGTTCACTGCATGAGTGTAATATGTTGCGATTTGTATACATTTTATTATTATTCGGCTGCTGCACCATAATTTCAGGTAAATTTATTTTATTAATCATCTATTCGTCCTCTCGTCCAAAATACCTCAACGTAGTGTTTCACTATGAGCCTCTTATATACATATGTACTTTATAAATAAATAACCAGTGGTTCGCCCCGAACTGAGATCTCGCGAGTCTCCCAAAACAAAAAAAAATATTCTTAGGGCGACTCGCGCAACAATGCCTAAACGTGTTTAGTGGCTAAATTATGATTTGAGGAGTTGTCAAATCATGCAAATACGTAAAATTTAAAAATTGTTAGTCCTTAAATACGTTTAGGGATCTTTGTGCAAGCCGGCCTTAATCTTTGACTAATAAAATAGTGCCACGAAAAGAACCATAGTTTAATTCAAATTACAGGTAACGGGAGTTCATGTATATTGGTGCTCCTGTTTTGGGGTACAAATTGCAGTTATTTTGGATTTCAAACTGTTGCCTATATTTGTGTTACTAAAGCTACATGCATACCAAATTTGAGCACTGTGCACCCTGTGAATTTTGTCAAAGTTTAATTTTTATCATGGCTAATAACTCAAAAACTATAAAGAATTTACGAAAACTGAAAACGGAACCTAAATCTTATAATGAATAACTTTAATTTGACGTCACATTTGACCTGATAGCCTCATTTTTTTTACCCCTCTTGGACCCCAATATCTCAACAACCCCTTAACATTTTTAGCTCATTTAGTCACACCAAATTGTGCCATCACTACCTACGTACAGCACACTCGTTTTTTTTGGTACAGCCCCATTGCAGTTAAGTCCATACTGGCATCAGGACTTGTTTGTACAACGTAATTTGAAATTAACTCCTCGACAACACTGGCAAAGTGATAAGACTATAAAGAAGTCTTATCTATTGAGTTAGTGTAGTGTTAAACAGTTTAATGTAATATAATATTAGGTCCTTACATATGAAATTGGCGTTTTGTACGGGAGGAGTATAAAGTCAATACTTTTTTGTAAAATATATTTAATTAATCAAAGTATGCACCGTTGTTATCTATGCTATTTGCCATCTCATAGGTAGTTCATTGATCCCTTTACTAAACAAACCATGGGGGCGAGAATCAATAAACTCTTTGAAGGCAGTTTGAACTGCCGCATCGGAGTTGAATTTTTTTCCTTGTAAGAAGTTGTCCAAATTCCGGAAAAAATGGTAATCTTTTGGAGCAAGGTCCGGGGAGTACGGTGGATGTCGCAGATATTCCAATTGTAGCTCATCTAACTTAGTGGTTGTTTATTGTGCAGTGGGTGGTCTTGCGTTGTCGTGAAGCAGCAGTGCCTAGAGCGATTGACCAATCTCGGTTGTTTAGCAGCTAGTTTTTCCTTCATGGTTTGCAGTTGCTTACAATAGATATCTTCTGTAATTGTTTGGCCAGATTATAGAAAGCTGTAGTGAACTACACCGGCGCTAGTCCACCCAACACTCACAAGTAACTTTTTCTGAGTCAATTTTCGTTTAGGGCGGGATTTGGCTGGGTCTCCAGGGTTCAGCCATTGCGACGAGCGCTTCCGATTATCATACAGTATCCACTTTTCATTACAAGTAATGATTTGATTTAAAGTCCCTTTATTATTGTGTCAGTTGAGCAAAGTAACACAGCAGTCGACGCGTATTTGCAATTTCGATTCACTCAATTCATAAGGTACCCATCGTTCAAGTTTTTTAGTATCCCGATTTGCTTCAAGTGGATTATTACAGTTTTATTACTTACCCCGAAGCCGGCAGCTATCTCTGAAGTGCGTTGTGATGGATCCGCTTCCACAATAGCCTTTAATTTGTCATTTTCCACTTTGGTCTCCGGCCGTCCACGGGGTTGGTTCTGAAGGTCGAAATTTCCAGAACGAAAAGGTTGAAACCAAAAACGTACTGTGCTTTCTTTTGCGACACCAGCGCCGTACACATCATGAATCCTTCGAGCTGTTTCTGCAGCACTGGTGCCACGGTAGAACTCGTACTCGTAAATATACCGATATTTCATGTTTTCCATTGTCCGGTAATAAGCGACGCCAAATAAAAAATTATGAGGAAAAAATAAATGAATGACGGTTTTCAAAACTCAAATGTACCAGCTAAATGAATTTATAAATTTAAATTTGGAATTCTTAACCAAAGAGGAGATATTATAGATCAAAGTAGTCAGTACGACAAAACGCTAATTTCATATGTAAGGACCTAATATTTTCACTAAAAACGGGGTATTTATCATGATTTGACGACCTCGCAGTGGGCAAATAGCCGGCTGTGACACAGGAGGTAGCGGGTTCGATGCCCACTGCGGAACAAATGTTTGCATGATCTACAAATATTTGTTCAGTCTGGTTGTTTTTTTCTATATATTATACGAGTAAGTATATATTTACAAAAAAAATGTATATAAGTATTTTATCAGATATCTGGTTATCTAGCCAAACTAAGTAGAGCATGTTAGTACAGGCTCTACTTAGTTTGGGGCTAGATAGCGCTGTGTGAAATGTCCAGAAATATCTAATTTTAATTTTATTTTAATTTAATATTTAATTTGTGAGTTTTTGGGTATCCCGATATTTCGACGCAGTTGCATGTGCCATGATCACGGGTAAACTGAAGTCTACGAGTGGGTAGTTATTGGCAGATATATCGATCTACCATCTTTCTCAGTCTCCTGCTAGGAATGAATTCATTGAAATTAATACTACCACCGGTTTCATTCTCCATCAGCTCGATTCCGACGCACAACATTCACGGTATGGACGCGTAATTGACACTTCTTCGGTTCTTACACATTCTCAGCACAGGACTCCAGGCTCCAGATAGTCAAAGTCAAAGTCAAAACCTTTTATTCATTAAAATCACAAGGATCACTTTGAAACGTCAATTTTACTGCCTGTTCCTGCGCGACCAAGCCAGGAAAGAAAGGCAAGAAAACAAGGCTGGTTGTTTTTTTAATGATCCTTTTAGAATACTTAACAATACAGGGAATAAATTACGTCTAAATTGTAACATTTTGAACGAGTTGGAGCAATTTCAATCCCAAGCTTTTCTATCATCTAAATAATCCGATATTTTATAGTAGGCTTTTTTATAAAGATTTTGTTTAATTGCGTTTTTAAATTGGTTAATTGTCAATTTTTATACATCACTTGGGAGTTTGTAATAAAAGCGAACACCTTGGCCTTTAAACGATTTACTAACTTTATGGCGTCTACAAGGGGCAACAAAGAGTTTATCTTTATTTCTAGTATTAAAATTATGATTATCGCTATTTTTCTTAAACAAATTAATATTTTTGTGAACATACATAAGATTGTCATAGATGTATTGACAAGGGAATGTCATAATATTTATTTCTTTTAACTTACTGCGTAATGATTCTCTGGGGCCCATATTATAAATTGCACGAACAGCCCTCTTCTGCAGCACAAAAATCTAGTTGGAAAACATCGTCACCATTGAAATTCTTGAACCAGCAATAGTGTTCATAACCTTATTAGTAGTAGTGTATTTATTATTAGCTTTGAAATACTTTTTTTCCTGTCACGCCCTACCTTCTTTTAGCACGACCAGGGTGACTGGTAGATAATGCTACTAGCATTAAGTCCTCCTAGCACTGTTCTGTTTTGTGTGAAAGTGTTAAATAAATAGTTGTATATGTTAGTAATGTAGTGCTATTCATTAAGAACACAAGAACGACGTGTTTTTCTCATATTAAAGAGACTAAGAAAAGTTGATATGGACACGTTCTTCATCATTATTCTATAATAAAACATCACTATGATTAGAAGTACCCTTCTAGGCTAGATTGTAATTGATCGAACGAAACGAGATCTCCATATCAACTTGGGCAAATCGGTGTTGTATGTATGTATGTATGTTTGTTTGTCCGAGGATAACTTTCGAAGCGTTTATCCGGTCATCGTGAAATTTTGTATATAGGTAGAGAGTGATGGCACAATTATGGTGTGACTAAATTAGCTAAAATTAAGGGGGGGGGGGGGGTTGTTGAGATATTGCAGTTCAAGAAGAGTAGAAAAAAATGGGTTTATCCGGTCAAATGGCACTTCTTATAAAAGGTCTCGTATGAGTACATTTCGACCCCGTTTTTATTTTTAGTTTAAACTATGTCGTTTTTAAAAAATTAGCCATAATAAAAACGGAACTTTGACAAAATTCACACGGTACACCAGTGACCCCACAGTGCTTAAATTTGGTATTTAGGTGTATAGTGATAGCACAATTATTTTGGTGTGACTAAATGAGCTAAAAATGGGGTGGTGTTGAGATATTGGGGTTCAAGAAGGGTAAATGGGACTATCCGGTGAAACGGCAAGTCTATTAGAAGGTCTTTGTGAGTAAATTTCGAATCCGTTTTTATTTTTAGTTTAAACCTTGTAGTTTTTAAGTTATTAGCTGTAATAAAAATAAACTTTAACAAATTTTGTCAAATTTACACAGTACACCAGTACTTTGCTGGAATTTGGTATGCGTGTTGCTTTTGTGATACACATATATAGGGAAAAGTCTGAAATCTAGATTAACAGCAATGTCTACCCCAAAAATTTACAATACAAATACGTAGGTCAAGTAAGTTGGTTATTATATTTCGTGGAACTATTTTGATAGTCAAAGATTACAAATATTAGGTTGGGGAAAAAGTTTCTTCGCATTTTTAAGAAAATTCAAAACATTTTTTAATATAGTTTATTTACATTTAACTAAACTATGTAGGTACCATTTTGTTCGATAACTTTTTGCCATCTTGTAGGTAGGGACATGATCCTATTGCTATAGAAATTTTGGGGCTTCTTATCAAAATACCGCGACAAGTAGTTTTGGCAGTCATCTCGTGATGTTAACCTGACACTGCTTAAAGAATTCTGAAGAGACCGAAACAGGTGGAAATCTGAAAGTGCAAGGTCAGGACTATACGGCGGATGCATTAACACCTCCAATCCAAACTCTCTTAATTTTTGCTGAGTGGCTAAAGATGTGTGAGGTCTAGCGTTATAATGATGAAAAACCATACCCCTTCTGTTGATTAATTCCGGTCGCTTTCTCTCAACTTTTTTGCTTTAATCTCATCAGTTGTTTGCAGTAGAGTTTAGAATCGATGTTTCTGCCTGGTGGTAACAGCTCATAAAGAATAATGCCCTTCCAATCCACACAGCATCACCTTGTTGCGAGTTAACCCGGGTTTCGCCACAGTCTGTGAAGCCTGACGGGCCTTTGACTACGACCTTTTTCACACGTTCTTGTCGTACGTGATCCACTTTTCATCACCAGTTATCAGCTTCTTCAAAAATGGTTCGGTTTCATTACGTCGTAATAAAGAATCACAAATGAGTACACGGTTCATTAGGTTTCTTTCAGTGAACTCGTGGGGTACCCAAATATCGAGCTTTTTTGTGAACCTACCCAGTTTTTTTCAAATGCGTCCAAACTGTTTTATGGTAAATTCCCAGTTCTTCAGCTACGTCGTAACTACTGATATGCCGATCTTGATTCACTTTTTTTAAAAATGGCATCGATTTTATCCGTAATAGGGCGACCAGAGTGACGTGCATCTTTGACATCAAAATTTCCGGATTGAAATCGCTTAAACCAAATTCGTGCTACTCTCATAGATACTGCACTAGGTACATAAGCATCGCAAATTTTATTCGCGGCTTGGGTTGCATTTTTCCTTTTATGTAGTAAAATTTTAAAATGTATCGAATTTCTTCATTAGATTCACTCATCTTTACAGTACGAAAAACAAATAAAAATCACACATTTTCCTAATTTGAATTTGGAATTATCTTCTTTAAAATTTAAACTTTGTATGATACCAAGACTAGCCAGATACAAATAGTATAGCCAAAGAGATTTTATTACAAGTTCATACATACTATAATGCGAAAAGACTTTTTCCCCAACCTATTAACGCGCCGGCGAACACTGAGCGCAACTTCAATTCGGCCACGTCAAAAACTTCGGCCTGAATATCGCTATCCCTGTTTAGTGACGAAGTTTAGCCACGCAGAGCGACAGTGATAGCAATAGAACGATTCTAAATTTGATTAGATTTTGACCGTGTTCCGTAATACCAAAAATTATGACTGAAAACTTGTATTTTTCTCATTGTGTTGTTATTCTGTAACTAGACGATATCATCTATGTTCCCATGACTAGGATACGTAAGATGTTGTTATTTTTAATACGAAACAATAAGGTTAAAAACAGGTCTTTTATGACGTAATAACATTCGATACAGAATTCGATACGCTTCTATTTCATTTTAGGTAAGTATTTTGATCTAATATATGGTTGGAAACCTAGATAAATACTATTTAAATTAAAATAATACCTTATTAAGGTAGAAATATGTTCCAATTAGAAATGATCTTGGTAGTACGTGTTGTATGGGCGATTGTCCCTCCGGCGCCCCCTTAATATTTTTTGTTTTCATTGGAGACTGGCTAGATCTCAGTTCGAGGCGAACCACTCGTAAATAAATAAATTAAACAAAATTAAAATATTTTATATCAGACAACATAATAGCCCATATCTAACTAAAACTAACATACACAGAAAATAAAATAATATAACGAACAATTATAAATAACTGAACCGGATTGAAAAATAGATGCTACCATTTTGTTCTTAGGATGACTAATTGAGGAAATTATTGAAGTAAAACTTCTTTACGCACGCTTGACTTGGGGAGTAAACTGGTGAATGCGTTACAAAAAGTGCGAGCGTAAGTTGAGAGGGAGATATAAGTTAGTGAAGATAGAAAGAGAGAGAGTTTCGTATATTTTTAAACGTTAATGTGCGAGTGCGATTTGCGTCTGTCCAGAATGAACATAGACTGATCGACCTACAGACGTGTTGACAATTTTGTAATTGAACAATTTTATAAATTAATATTTTAAAACGAAGTTTTACTTCAGTCGTGTGGTCATAACACACTCGTTTTTTCAATTAATCACCTTCGCACACGGCACTTCCAGAGCGGAGATGTGCAACACTCAGCCACCGTCCTCAGGATGCTGTTGCGACTGTCTCTGTTCATCAGCGATACAGTTTTTTTTGCGCATGAAGGCGTGAAAGCCATCTGTGTAATAGTGGGCAAACATCCCTGATGCACTGCAGTATCGGGGCAGCCGTAACATCATCCAGAAGGTGTTAATATATTGGATGCGTAGGACATCCAATGATCTTTTGGTATGTCGGACCCATAGACTTCCCGTGTAAAATCTCTGACAGTACGCTTTAAAAAGCGTAACTCTAACTTGTGCATTAGAACGGGAAAATCTGCGTGCCAACATCTCGGACCGCCAATGCCCTACGCTCCCTCTGAATATCTGCATGGTCGTCGGCAAAAAAAAAAATGTCCTGGATATTTAAATTTCGTATCACGATTTATTTATTACTTATTTATTTAAAGATTAACAAATTCCCTGCTCACCACTCGGATCCGAGTGAGCGTTCCTTGCATTTTGTAGCAATTAGTAAAAATAAGGCATTTGAGGCGAGCCAACGTTGCTTTGCGCGTCCACTCTGGCAATATAGTCAACTTACGAAAACTTGTATTGGTTTCATTATTACAGGTAAAAACTGGTTTTGATTAGTTTCTTTGATGATTTTGATTAAGATTCTGGAATTTGATCTAAAGACACGGATTTGTCAAAATCTTGTGACTTATTAGTACGCAAAAATGCAATCGTGGAACAAATATCTTTAATATTAGTGAACTAAACCATTGCCATCCTTAGCGTTCGGATCCGAGTGTTCGGCACGCAGCGTGCTGTGTGCCAAACACTCGGATCCGAAAAATTTGTTTTTTATTGAAATAATAATAATAACAATATACATTTACCCATATTTTAAAACATATGTACATATGTACTTAATCAATATTCGCCTTAAAAAGTTTTGGCTCCCAGATATTATTTATTTTGTAGGCAGTGAATGTGTTAAGATCCATAGTTAACAACTAAATTATTATTATTATCAGGCCACTGTGTCCCACTGCTGGGCAAAGCCCTCCCCCATTCTTTCCAGACACTTCTTTCAAGCGCTAAGATGTTGCAGCAATCCGCTCGGAAATTAATGAGCTCATCCTAAATAATACACATTAAAATATGTTCACGTCTGTCAAACTAAACTACTCACAACAAAATAGGGCCCACTTGAAATATTTCGATATTTTGCCCGACACATTTTTTTTTTGCGAGTTGTTCCATACTGATGTATGGAAATGTTAAGTAGGCATATTTATTGATCATAAATTAACACTTAAACGCCAAGTTTAGGGTAGTTCTTAAGTGGGTAGACAAGAAGCAAAATCTTACGATATACCGCAGAATCTGTGAGTGCCATTACATTGTTGCTCAGTGGGGTTTGTTGTGTCTAACGAAAAAATTATCGTAACCTTACCTTTAATTATCGATTACATTACTGTTTGCATAAACAATGCCTGGTTCTCGACATCACATGGACAGAAAACTGCCATTGTTTTGCTTCAGCAGGGAAATTCGCAAAGATCGGTAGCTTCAAGCTTAGGTGTGTCAAGACGAGCTATTCGAAATGTGTGGGAACGCTTTCAAGAGACAGGTAGTGTAAGTAGGAGGCGCGGTTCAGGTAGAACCCGAGTGACAACCTCCCAAGAAGACCGATACATCTGACTCTCTGCACGTCGCGAGCGAACTGTAACTGCACGCATATTGAGAAACTGCTTACGTGACGCCACTGGAACTAAAGTTTTTTAATGATGACAGACGCGTACAAGTTTGGCGACGACCTGGAGAACGTTTTACAGAACCATGTATTCGTGAAACTGACCGCTTTGGTGGACCCAGTATTATGGTATGGGGTGGGATTAGCATAATGGGCAAAACCGAGCTAGTGACTTTGGATGAGGGCAATATAACGGCCGCCAGCTATGTTCAGCATGTCATCCGACCTCATGTGATCCCATATTCACAGCGAGTAGGCCCTAACTTTATTCTGATGCAAGACAACGCTCGCCCTCATACTGCAAAAGTGACCCAAAGTGCAATCTCCGAAGCTAGTATCGCAGTTCTACCCAGGCCTGCCATGAGTCCGGACCTGAATCTGATTGAGCATATCTGGGACCAGTTGAAAAGAAGCCTT
The DNA here is from genome assembly GCA_918857605.2 of Philereme vetulata. Taxonomy (NCBI): domain Eukaryota; kingdom Metazoa; phylum Arthropoda; class Insecta; order Lepidoptera; family Geometridae; genus Philereme; species Philereme vetulata. The sequence goes on from OU975453.1 coordinate 5,305,446, forward strand.
AAAGACAACCACACTGAAATTCATAACCTTCAGGAGTTGATAACTGCTTTAAAAGTGTGTTGGGAGCAAATTCCAGATGAAAACGTCATCCACCTTATAGAGAGTGTTCCGAACCGACTCAGAGAGTGTGCGCGCAATAGGGGAGGACCTACGCGTTACTAAACATAAGGCATTGAAGCAACCCTAAGAACATGTTTAAAAAAAATGTGCTCGTGTCGTCAACGTGTTGTTTTGGAAAACCGTGTAATTTTAAGTTAATGTGTAAAACGCGCATTTCTTGACGATTGTTTGCCAAAAATAAGGCATTGTAATATTTTTTTAATGATTCTGAATGTGTTTACCTATGTCTAAAGTTAAACTTGAAATAAATTGTACGTATTTTTTTTTATTTTAATTTAAATCATATTTTATTGGGTGGGCCCTATTTTGTTTTGAGAAGTTTACGTTCAAAATTATGTTCATGTATTTATGTTCAAGTCTTTTACTTTAGGATTATTCTACTAAAATCATAAAAATATGAATTTAATGTTAGTTCATGCAAAGTAAATTATCACTCCTTGTGTCCTCTAAATGTATCTATCAAAAGTAGTGGTATTGTTCTAAGGTATTGTTAGTGGGCGTGATGGGGGAGTGTGCGGTTTGGTATAATAGAACATTATAATGAGCGTCAAATATGGTAACACAATACTAAGCGAGCCTTTTCATTATAAATGTTGGAAATTTCATGATTCACGTTTCATACCTAGACCATTACACACGGCAGCTACAAAGCATTGTAGGTACAGTCAGCCTCGCTAACTGGTAATCCCCTGCATGTTTATAGATTGAAAACCAAAAGGAAAGGATATGTTTTAGCAGTCTATGTATGTATGTTTGTATTTATTGATCGAACGATGCAAGATCTCTTAATCAACTTGGGCAAATCGGCGTTGTAATGTTTGTTTGTCCGATGATAACTTTCGAAGCGTGGATCCGATCATTGTGAAATTTGATACATAGATAGGTAGTGATGGCACAATTTTGGTGTGACTAAATTGGCTAACAATGTTGGGGGGTTGTTGAGATATTGGGGTTCAAGAGGGGTAAAAAAAAATTATAATGAGGCTATTAGGACTAAGACTTCAAAAAAAAGGTATTCATTAGTAAACTCATATTAAGATAAGATAAGATAACTCTTTATTGTACACCAAAGTAATCTACATAATTCTTACAAATCATTCTTCGCATTCTTATCGCTAAAAGCGATCTCTTCCTTTGTATGGACAGGATCAAAATGTAACACATGAGGGCGGTGCATCTATATAAATTTAAAAACATATCTACATATTATAAACCTAAATTACCAGTAATAACACAAATTTAAATTAATTAATTTAATTTAATATTACATTTTTATTTTTCGTAAATTCTTTATAGTTTTTGAATTATTAGCCATAATAAAAACTAAACATTGACTTTGACTCCCGTTACCTGTAATTTGAATAAAACTGTAGGTCAAGTTATTTGGTTTTTATTTCGTGACACTATTTTGATAGTCAAAGATTACAAATAATATTTTTTTTTATGGTAGACTCACGAGATCTCAGTTCGGGGCGAACTGGTTTAACTATGTTCCACCGTAGCGCCTCAACTACTGGTCCGGTTTTGATGAATGAATAATCAATCGATTCGTTATCATGGTGCAAAGACATTATGCTAAACTTTAACCGACTTTGGCAAAGCCAAAAAGAAGGGTTCTGTTTTTAGCAGTCTATGTGTTATCTATGTTTAGAATAGAATTGAATAATTTATTCAGACAGTGTCCATGTAAGAATTACAATAAAAAATAAACCTTCAAATTAAAAACATGCAAATTAATAACTAGAGGTTCACCCCGAACTGAGATCTCGCCAGTCTCCCAAAAATATTCTCAAGGCGACTCGCGATGCCTAAACGTATTTAGTGGCTTAGTATAATTTAAGGAGTTGTCAAATCAAACAAATACATACAATTTTAACATGTTTAGTCGCTAAATAAGTTTAGGGATCGTTGTGCAAGCCTTAATCTTTGACTAATAAAATAGTGCCACGAAAAACATCCAATTTACTTGACCTACAGTTTCATTCAAATTACAGGTAACGGGAGTTCAAGTCGTTTGGTTATATTTTTTGGAGTTCAAATTGCATTTATTTTGGATTTCAGACTTTTGCCTATATTTGTGTTAATAAAGCTACATGTGTACCAAATTTCAGCACTGTAGGGTCACTGGTGTCCCTGTGAATTTTGACAATGTTCAGTTTTTATTATAGCTAATAACTTTAAAACTACAAAGTTTTAACGAAATAAACTCAAAACAAAAATGGGGTCGAAATGTACCTACTCACAAATACCTTTATTTGATGACATGTGCCACTTGACCGGAAAGTCCCATTTTTGTTATATTTTTACCCCTCGTGAACACCAATATCTCAACAACACTCCCCCCCCCCCCCCCCCACATTTTTAGCTAATTTTCACACGAAAATTGTGCCATAACTACCTAACTGTATATCAAATTTCACGATGATCGGATAACCGCTGCGAAAGTTAGCCTCGGACAAACAAACATACAAACATACATACAACGCCGATTAGCCCTACTTAGAGATCTCGCTTCGCTCGATCAATAATACAGTACATTAAAAAAAATCACAAGTTAAATATCATATATTAAAATAAAATAGACTAGGAACATATCATTAAATTGGAAATGATAACAGTTAACTGCTAACTAGTTTAACTACGAGTATAGAGCCTAAACAACTCATCTCATCTACTCATCATTACTGAATACTCGTGACTAGTGTGATGACTAGTGTGATTAGTATGATGACAAGTGTGAGTAGTGTGATGACTAGTGTGAGTAGTGTGATGACTAGTATGACTAGTGTGATTGGTGTGATATACGATGTCTCAAAAATATACTCCGTCATTAATTGTAGTTTAAATTGCAACACCTTATATACCAATTCACTTTACGCGAAAAAATAATTTCATGTAATTTAAATCCTTTTCAGCTGAGAACAAATGCGATACCAAGCCATGCCAATATCATGCAAGCTGTACACCGACATCCGGGGACCAGGGTTACACGTGCGAATGTAACCCAGGCTTTGCAGGCGATGGTCGCACTTGCGTAGGTAATACAAACGGTACCATACCTCAATATTATAAATACAAACGGTACCATACCTCAATATTATAAATACGGGATTTATCACGTAAAGTTTTATCGGTGTTTCGATTCGATTCGTGAACCTTCATCAGGGTGAGTGCATCCGCTCACCGCTTCATCTGAAACACTGTTAAAACGGTACGTGATAAATCCCGTATTTATAATGATTGAAATCAATCACGAAAGTTTTCTAGGTATTTGCATACCTACTCGTATTTGCAGTAACAACGGGATAATTTCCATAACTAGTGAGTTTTTGACCTGGTCTTTGACTAACATCCAAAAGTATAAACTCAAGGTTTGCCAACGTGCGATGGAGCGCAGCATTCTCGGATTCAAGCGTATTGACCGCATACGCAACACCGTGCTGCGCTCGCGAACACAAATCGTAGATGTAGCTAAGAAAGCCGCCAAACGCAAGTGGGACTGGGCTGGTCATTTATGCTGTATATCGGGTGATCAGTACCTAAGCTCACCACCGAGTGGAACCCCGACACAGCCCGTAGACGTCGTGGCAGACGAAAGAAGAGATGGAGGGATCAGCTCACTAATTTCCAAGCGGACTGGACCATCTTAGCGCTTGAAAGAAGTGTCTGGAAAGGATGAGGGGAGGCCTTTGCCCAGCAGTGGGACACAGTGGCTGATAATAAATAAATAAAAAGTGAGTTTTTTAAGTATTTCGATATTGCGACGCGGTTGTATGCGCCATGATTACGGGTAAACTGAAGTCTTTACGAGTGGATAGTTATAGGCAGTTATAACGATCTACCCTCGTTCTCAGTCTTGCTAGGAATTAATTCACTAATACTATTACTACCAACGCAATTCCGCACCGAGGAAGTATGCTTCAATTAAGTCTACTTGTTGCGTATTTGACAATGCCATGATAGGACAAATAAGATAATGCAATGACTGATATAAAAGTCCGACAGATGCAAGAACCGTGTTTGAAATTCAAAATTGTTCTGAAATACGAAATGTTTTTGAATTGCTCATGAGAGCATGGAGTTCATAAACTTCTTAATCGCTACAGTATTAATACTTCTTTAATATGCAATTAGAATCTAATAAAATTTATGTTGGAGGAATTTTGCTTTGTTTGAGAATTCATTTGATCCAATTTGACTAACTTGCGCTGCTCAAATTTTTATCATCCGGTACAATAAAACAATCCTTACAAAGGACTGCACCGAACGGCATCAAAAAAATTTTTTACCAACTTGATTCATTTTAAGGCGCTACTAACGCTGGACCAAAAAAAACGCCGAAATGTTTTTATTCAAAAACGAGCTGGTGTTTTAAAAGAAACTGCACCTGTATCTCCTCTGGTTATGAGTACTGCCGTACTCTCCCAGTTAAAAAAAACACTCTGTATAATATAGTTACGAGTTGAGGGTTCGCGATAAAATGATGAAAATCAATCTAACCAAAATAACACTTTTATTCAACACTGATATTATAAATAAACGATCTTAATTACAAGTAATCACCACACATTAATTCACACTTTTGTTGCACAATAAACCATTAAAAGTCACCGAAACATTCGCACGTATCGCCAACTCAAGATTGACTGCCTCGAGCGTCTCTACGCACTATTTATACCGCGCACAGTACATATCTCCAGAACCTTCTCGATGGTTCCACTGGTAACTGGAAAAGTGTTGCGTATTTCGAGTGACTACTATTTCTTATTCTGTGCAACTGTAGGTATACATAGGTATATTCCATGCCAAGTATTACCTATTCTGTGACACAGTAAGTATAACTTCGAGAAGTCGACTATTACTTATTCTGTAACATCCTCGGCGTAACACTACACATAGTTTCCTACTTTAAACAGGGTTCAAATGCCATATTTCTAAAAAATAAAAAGCGGAACGCAGCCTTAATCGTTTTTTTTTAATTTTTTTAGAGCCAGTTTAAATTTAATAAAAGCAGAACTAATGGTGTTTTTCAACTTAAATTTGGACTGCCATCAAGCATATGAATGCTTTATTAAAAATAAAAATTAAATTATTCAGGCGCAGAGCAGCAAAATATAAATAGTTTAAACACATAGTATACATTTTTTTTTGCCATTTACTATATTTCTAGAGGTAACAGCTTTGTAAATTCTATATTTGATAGAAAAAATGTTGGTAACCCTAGGTCCAATACACATCCCTGTGCAAAATGTGTTTATTTCGTAATCTATAGTCTGACCCATATTATATTCAAATTAATAATTTCCTAAATTAAAATTATAATTTTGTAAAATTAAAAATTAATGTTAAATTTATTAACAATATTAATAACAGTAATATTATTACACCGCGGAGTCCCATTACTCCCTGGGGTTGACAGAAACCCCTGACCCTTGGTTTGCCTTAGTTGGCCGGTCAAGGGTGGAGGCGCAAGAGCGGAACCTATGCTCCAAGGGTTGAAGTGTTAAAGGCATACAGCCGGGAGTAGCGCTTACTGAAACTGCAGCACACCTCTCAAAACCCTTTAACCGCCCTCACCAACGTTGCCCCTTACGCTGCCTTTTATTGCCGGCACATATGGGGGCCCGTTTAGTGGACGGCTAGTCAACTCCTGCCTCAATCATTCTTAATATTACAGGATTGGCAGGTGCCGTATTTCATCACAATAACCTGTACTCATAATCCTTTATTGCAATAGTTTAACCATCTCTCCCACCTCGCATCTTCCAATACATAAGACTAATGAAAACAGGCCTCTTTCTCGTTGGCTCCGGCCCCGGTAATGCCTATGTTAAAGGCTTACTATGTCCAGGCTTAATGCCTGTTTTGTAAAATAAGTACATAGAATAATAATAATGTTAATTTTATTAAACCCATCATTTCGGATTATTTTGAATGATTTTTAGTATTCAATAATTTAAAATTGAGGTTCGTGTAAGAAGGTACTTACCTTCCAAAAATAACAAATAAAAAACTGATTTCTTAGACTTTATTTATATAATAATAATAATTAAACAACTGATCACAGGGTCCATATCTATAAAAAACCTTAAAGAGACATACATAAAACAATGAACTTGCTTCGTAGCCGCTTCCCTGAAGCGCCTGTAAACGATGCCGACCGGCTATAAATCCGGATCAAGTAATATCATATCCTGCGTTAGCTTATATTACACCTTAGACATAGAAATCACAAAGTGTATATACTGTATTAATTTTTCAGATATCCATATATGTGAAAATGCTGACACTTGTGGTCCCAACGCCAACTGTAAAATAAATGGTGGAAGCTATAAATGTATATGCAATGCTGGTTACATGGAAGATCCAATTAGCCACGCTAAGGTAAACTGTTTTTTTATCATTATCATGTACCTAGACGTAGGTATATATAGCAAGTTAAAGATATAAGACGATACTAATTCCATTTAATTTGTTAGTGTGTAGATGTGAACGAGTGTTTGAAGCCAAACATTTGCAAGGAGCACTCTAAGTGCCAAAATACTGTTGGATCATACACGTGCAACTGCCTGGCAGGCTACGAGAGCGACTTGCGTGGTGGCTGCAAGGACCGCAACGAGTGTTCAACCCCAAACATTTGCGGGAGAAACTCTCATTGTATTAACACCGCTGGTTCATACGTGTGCAACTGCTTAGCCGGCTACGAGAGAGATTCGTTAGGTGGCTGCAAGGACTACAACGAGTGTGCGAACACAAACATTTGCGGAGAGAATGCTATTTGTATTAACACCGTTGGTTCATACGTGTGCAACTGCTTGGCCGGCTACGAGAGAGATTCATTGGATGGCTGCAAGGACCGCTATGAGTGTTCAACCCCAAACATTTGCGGGAGAAACTCTCATTGTATTAACACCGTTGGTTCATACGTGTGCAACTGCTCGTCAGGCTACGAGAAAGATTCGTTGGGTGGCTGCAAGGACCGCTATGAGTGTTCAACCCCAAACATTTGCGCAATGAATGCTGTTTGCCAAAACACGATTGGTTCATATGAATGCACATGTCTGGCCGGCTACGAGGGCAACCCACGAGTAAACTGCACCGACATAAACGAGTGTGCGGTCAAAAATAGTTGTGCCCGTGGCGCTCAATGTGTAAACGAACCCGGAGCTTACAGATGTAAGTGTCCACCAGGTTTTACTGGCGATCCGGCGAAACAGTGCACGGGTGAGTTTTATATGTGAATGCTACCTTTGAGCCACGGCTCGCATACCTGGAGAAAACTGCGCTAAAATCGAACGTCAATTACATGGGGTTACAATGTTTACACTTTGGGGTAAAAAGAGATAAGCGATCGTCACAGAGACCAGACCCAATTATTATCTAACAAATCACTTACGCTTAACACAATTTAAATCGATTTCTAAAAGTAAGGCTCAGTAAATATTTTACCCTAAATAAGCATATAATTTTACGTTTCGTAACGATAAATGTAACGTTTTGCTTAAAGTAGATATTCATTTTATTTCCTAAGTTTAAAAATTCAATACGGTGAATCAAAATCATCACATCTATCTCTTTATGTTATGTTTCGTGAAAACCATTAAAGGTTTTTAAGGTTCCATATCCAAAGGGTAAAACGGGACCCTATCACTAAGACTCCACTGTCTGTCTGTCCGTCACCAGGCTGTATCTCATGAACCGTGATAGAAAACAGTTGAATCACAGATGATGTATTTCTGTTGCCAATATAGTAATAAGTACTAAAAACAGAATAAAACAAATATTTAAGTGGTGCTCCCATATAACAAACGTGATTTTTTTGCTCGTTTTTATATATGCTGCGTTTTTGATACGGAATCCTTCGTGCGCGAGTCCGACTCGCATTTGGCTGGTTTTTTTTATGTTGCTTAGGTCTAACCTCGTCTTTTAATTATTGGCTAACTATCTATCTTCCTGCAATGTGTTGTGTGTTATTTTGTTACATCTTGCAACATAATATATGTTGGGGATGATTATAGGACACTGGTATATGATATTTATTAATTTCGAAGTATCTATTAAATTCAAATAACTAGTGGTTCGCCCCGAACTGAGATCTCGCGAGTCTCCCATAAAATAAAAAAAATATTTGTAATCTTTGACTATCAAAATAATGCCCCTAAATAAGTAGCCTAATTATACTTAGTACACAATATACTACATATAATACTTAGTACAACACAAGTAACTTTTTAACAAAAATGTAACCGACTTCAGATAACAGTAAAAACCAAACTACTCTACCAATTTTGATGAAATTTCCATGATATCAATATACAACTATAGATTTTCAAAAAAAAACCTAATTTTGCAAATCGGTTGATATTTATCGGAGTTCTGAACTAACAAACATAACATAAAAATTAAACAAATTTAAGACATAAATGGTTTTTTCACGGATGCCATTGTCAGAACTGGACCAAATGGAAATGAGTTGCTGACGATACGGACAAAATTTATTAGGACACATTGTCGCAACTGACACTTTCGGTTTTAATATTTTTTTACGGTCGATTCGGACACCATCAAATTATTGAAGCTGTTGAGTACAGTCAGGTAAAAAAGGTTTAAGCAAAATATATTACAATGTGATAAAGCTAATCAAATTGCTTTGCGAGCGTGTGGTGACTTACATTAATGTTAAAAAAAACCACAATTTTCATTCATAGCGTATATTTGGTATAAATCAACATCTTGTATACTTAGGCATCTATATAATGATCACTTAAAATATCTCAAATAAAGAGATAGAGAGATAGTGTGACCTTGCTATGCATCTAATTCGCCATCTTGCTGTGCCGCCGCCGCGCCTCGGTAAAAACCTGTGTTTTAACTGACTGTACAATGCAGCTATTTTTAATAGTGTCCGAATCGACAGTAACAAATATATTAAAATCAAAAGTGTCAATTGGGACATTGCGTCCCAATATATTTTGTCTGAATCGACAGCAACCCATGGAAATGGGACCACACGCGAAGCACCAGCTTTCAAGTAATAAAACCGACCAAGTGCGAGTCGGACTCGCGCACGAAGGGTTCCGTACCATTATCTATAAAAACGGCAAAAAATCACGTTTGTTGTATGAGAGGCCCCACTTAAATATTTATTTTATTGGGTTTTTAGTATTTGGTAGTATAGCGGCAACAGAAATACATCATCTGTGAAAATTTCAACTGTCTAACTATCACGGTTCATATGATACAGCCTGGTGACAGACGAACCGACAGACAGACAGCGGAGCCTAAGTAATAGGGTGCCGTTTTACCCTATGGATACGGAACCCTAAAAAAGAGTCATCAAAATCGGTTCACCCAGTCAAAAGTTCTGATGTAACAAACATAAAAAATACAGTCGAATTGAGAATCTTCTCCTGTTTTGAAGTCTGTTAAAAGTAGGTGGCCACTCAGCGGTGTGCCACTAACGTAAGGTATAAGTCGCGGCAAATAAGTCTAGCGGTGACCGTTATTGCGCAGAAGTATAAAATAAGATACCTGAGGGGGGCTAGCGGAGTGAAGGGCGGGCGTGCGTAGCGCCGATTGGCTCTCCAGTCGCATTCCGTTCCCCGCATTGATACGACACCCCGCGCACTTCCAGTGTACAGTCGCGTTCTGAATTATATTGTTATTGCTGTTATTTGAATTTGTTTGTTTGTGACTTTAAAGTGAATATGCATTAAATAAATACTGTTTTGAAAATACAGTCTAGAAAAATGGTTTATGACGTGGATTGTTTTTTTTTGAAAAGGGAATCAATTAATTAATTGATTCTTTAAAAAAAATCAAAAGTGAGATTAATGAAGCTACAAGCACTTTACTCAGTCATTCGGACAGCAGCACTGTTTGAGTCAGATAAAACAAACTGCCTAAATTATTAAGGCGGGAAACATTAAATTAAATGGCGATTTAGGGAAAATCCAAAAAAGGACAGCAGAGTCTACAAATACGTCAATTGCAACGGTAAGGAACATCTCCAATCAAGACAATAGTGGCTATTGGCTATTGTATTGCTTGCGCGGACAGTACCCATGCGTAGCTATCCCCTCCGCGTATAGTTCAGCGCTAAAGTTATGTGCCGCGACTTATAGCTACTGTAGCGCTCAATACTATGAGATCGCGACAAGGTTAGCACTGCGTTGCGCGATATAATTCCTTCCTGTTTTTAAAAACATGGTTAATAAACTTTATCTGTCGTCCATCGCTCACTAAGACTTCGCAACTTTAAATTTTGTATATAATTTTTTATTTTTTTTTCTAATTACCTATGTATTTAGAAGTAGGTTATTTAATATTATAAAATTATTTATATATATTATATGTACTTATTCTGTTAGTTATTATTTGATATACGCCGCCGTTCTCATTTGTTCACACAGATTTTGTCCATCCAAAGGTTGCCTGGAAGAGATCGCTTTTAGCGATAAGGCCGCCCATTGTACCTTTGATTTGATTTTGTATTCTCTTTTGTTTGTTTTATTTTTAATGGTGTGCAATAAAGAAATTATCTATCTATCTATACTAGGTTACTCAGTTGGAGCTAGAAATCCGTTTACCGCCTAAAGTTGCAATTGGGTTTGTTTTGTTAACAGCTTTACCAGTGAAGCCTACAACTACAGTATCTACAATAGCGGGTGCAGAAGTGATTGAGGCGATGCCAATGCCACCTAGAGAAGGAAAGAATATAAATACTAACTTTGATGGTAAAACCAAAGAATACTACCCCCATTGCATGTGCATTACCCTCATTCTAACCTGACACTATAGTCTAACTTTTTATTAGCTGCAGTAAAATGACGTTTTGTGGGTTGCCGGTTTTTGAAAAAAAATAAATAGGGATGGAGCTAAATGAGTGAATCATAAATGAATAATCAGTTTGGTTTTTTTTTTTGAGATTTAATATTAAGTTGTAATGTATTTTTTTAACCTATTATTATTACTATACTAGAGGATTGATCTTTTTTAGTGGAAGTATAGGGAGGTACATTCAAAATGAAACAAAAACGTCATAATAATGTTATTTAATTAATTATTGTGAACTGAATCACATCCCTATTGAGATTAGGCTGGCAACATTATTTTACGGAATGACATTTAGAAACGTCATTTTACTGCAGCTAATAAAAAGTTAGACTATAGCCATCTTAGCACCTTGTTTTGTGGTAATAACGTTAAACTATTTTTATTATTCTACTTAGGTACAGTCAGCGTCAGATTGATATGAGCTTTCAGGGTGATCAAACTTTTTTTGATCGAGGGAAGCAAGATATCCAAATAAACTTGGGCGGCGTTGTGTGTACGTATGTATGTTTGAGAGTATAACTTTCGAAGCGTTAATTAGATCGTCGTGAAATTTGATACATAGGTAGGCACTGATTGCATAATTCTGGTGTGACTAAATGAGCTAAAAATGTTCGCGGATTGTTCAGATATTGGGGTGCAATAGGGGTAAAAAAAATAAAATGCAACTTTTAGGTCAAATGGATGAAAGGTCTTTATTTTTCGACCCCATTTTAATTTTTACTGTAATCCTTGTAGTTTTTATTGTAGTCTTAATAAAAATTGAACTTCGATGAAATTCACAGTGTACACAAGTGATCCCACATTATTGAAATATTGTATGCGTGCAGCTTTCGTAACACATATATAGGGAAAAGTCTGAAATCCAGAAAAACTGCAATTTCTACATCAAAAATCGTAACCAAAATACATGAACTCTCGTTACCTATAATTTGAATGAAACTGTAGATCAGGAAATTTGGTTAAACATTTTGTGGCATTATTTTGATGGAGATAACAAATTAAAGTTTTTTTTTATGGGAAACTTGTGAGATCCGAGTTCGGTGCGAATCACTAATTATTTTAGTTAGCTTTGAGATTTCCAAACCTTTTGTGCGTTCAACGAGTTAATTTTATTTATTTCACAACAATGTTTACATAGGTATAAAAACAATTTAATACGCTGTAAATGGCAGTAGTTAGAAACTGTGTCGCAGTTTGCAGCGCCTGACTTTAAGACTAAAGGAGCACGACATCATAGCGCCTGACTTTAAGACTAAAGGAGCACGACATCATAGCGCCTGACTTTAAGACTAAAGGAGCACGACATCATAGCGCCTGACTTTAAGACTAAAGGAGCACGACATCATAGCGGCTGACTTTAAGACTAAAGGAGCACGACATCATAGCGCCTGACTTTAAGACTAAAGGAGCACGACATCATAGCGCCTGACTTTAAGACTAAAGGAGCACGACATCATTAACTATGGTCGTTTTTGAAAATAGCAGTAGGATGAAAACAAATAGTTTAAAAATCTGTTACAAAAATTTGTGTTATATTTAAAATATGTTTATTAATATAATAGTTATTATAATAAATACGGGATTTATAACGTACCGTCTTATCGGTGTATCGACTGACAATGTTTCGGTTCAATTTGCAAACCTTCAGGTGAGTGCGATCCACTCCGAATAACGATCGTTATTCGTTAAACGATTCATAACGATGTTATAAGGCACACTTTACGAGCAAGTGTATTGAAAATAAATATTATAATAGTAGTGGGCTGGATTGTGTGGTCAGTCGCTTGCACCTAAACAATATCTGTGTTTTTTTTCTAGGAACTTCGCCGTACATGAATATATCGATAAACTATAACACAACTACAAAAATATATACTTACAAAATCGAAAAGACAATTCAGCTGAATAAATCATTTAAAATAACTATTAAGACATCAGATAACGTGAAAAATAAAATGATACTGAATAGATTAATGTAAGTATCTATTCTGAGCTTAACATATATAGCTTTACGTAAGGTATAAAATTATCCACAATATAATTACTAATTAGAACGGGTATTTATCGCGTATGTACCTGTTTAGGGTTCCGTACCTTAAAAGGTAAAAAAAGAAACCCTTACACGATCACGAACATGAGTCCATCTATCTGCCTGTCCGTCCGTCTGTCCGTGTGTCACGACCGATTTTCTCAGGAACGGCTAGACCTAGCAATTTAAAATTTATACTGGATAGTGAGGTATACAGAGTGTTTTTTTTTAACTGGGACAGTACGGCAGCACCCATAACCAGAGAAGATACAGGTGCAGTTTCTTTTAAAACATCAGCTCGTTTTCTAAGAGAAACATTTTGGCATTAAGGCGGGCTTGTTTCGGAAATTTAGGTATTTTACGCTACCTCAGGCCCCGCTAATCTAAACGTATCTGCACTGCACTAATTTGAAACGCGGGGGAATTTTCGGGAGACAAACGGCGTGCTTCCGACCTCGAAAACGTCTCGACGGGCACTGGCCGACCGGCGCTTGCGCCTGAACGAGTAGGTTTGAAAGTTTTCTTTCACAGAGATTAATAATAACTGAATTACATATTGTTTTTTCACAATTCCTTAGTTAATAATAAGCTCTATCTTTTGGTATAAATTAGATATGATTTCAAGAAGAAACCTCTTAGTATTGACCGTTTAAATATCAATTTAGTGTCAACTTTATGATTTTTATTTATCGAGAAAAGTATTATTATTTGCGTTTCTATCTTCACATAATATGTGTGAGTAGCGCTTTAAAATGAATCAAGTTTGTAAATATTTTATCGTTGCAGTCCTTTGTAAAATATTTTTTTATTATCCTGTCCATACAAAACAATTAGATTGTCGCAACGAGTAAATACTAACAATAACATTAATATGACCATTTAAATACATAGTATAAATAAATAAGTAAATATTACTGGATATTTCACACAGCGCTACCTAGCCCCAAACTAAGCAGAGCTTGTACTATGGAACCAGATAACTGATAGAATACTTATATATATATTTTTTGTATACGAATATTATACTGTGTGTCACTGCATTCACGACATTAATTTAAAACACATTATTAAGCAGAATCGTATTAACAGATTTTGGAGATTGGTTTAGTAACGGTAGCTTGAACATTTATCAAGTAATCGATACATTTCCAAAAACAATTTTTAACGTAAATCGACGGTGCCTTTGAGCCGATGCCGCTTAGTCAGTTTAACAGGTACCTAGTTACATGATGAATGTATATGATTTGTTTGCCTATTTTATACAGCCAGTTTCATTGATATTTTGAAACTTGAAATAAAAGTTAATTGAAAATTAAAAAAAAAATCATGGTAAAGAATTTGAACAAAAAATTATTTTACAACAATACCAGGCATCAGTCCTAACCACGATTTAAAATATATAAATTAAAAAATATAAATTAAATTATCCTAAATTAATGTCGTAAATGCAGTGCCATGCAGTGTAGACATACATCCAGACCCGGAACAAATATCTGTAGATCATGCAAGCATTTGTTCCACGGCGGGAATCGAACCGGGTATTCGCCCATTGCCTCACGTATTTTTAATAATACTTGTATTTCAGGTGTTACAATGTGTCTCAAAACACACAAATATATTTAAACGATTATTTGGAGAATGATAATGGTGATTACTATACCCATGTGAGTACAATCAACGTAAAAGACCGGTCAAGTGCGAGTCGGACTCGCGCAGCCAGAGTTCCGAACCTAGATACGTTTATTTATGTTAATTAAACAGCGCCATCTAGTTATGTGATCGGTAAACCAAGACAACTTAAAGACAGATATCTAAATAAGCAAGTGCGAGTCGTACTCGCGCACCGAGGGTTCCGAACCTAGATACGTTTATTTATGTTAATTAAACAGCGCCATCTAGTTAAGTGACTAATACACGAAGAAAAGTATCAGATATTTAAAGAACTAGTTATAGACTTCGTTATAATTTTTCTGTAATTTTTGCATTATACAATATGTTTTGTTATTATTATTATTAGGAAAGTACAACATTTATATCTATCAACTATATTAATTACAGATTTTTCTTTTATAAAATTGATCAATTACAAAATTATCCACACTTCTGTAGGTCGATCAGTCTATGTACATTCTGGACAGTCGCAACACGCACTCGCTCATTGTTTAAAATATACGAAACGTAACTCTCTCATTCTAGCTTCACTAACTAATATCTCCCTCTCAACTTCCGTTCGCACTTTTCGTAAAGCATTCACCAGCTTACTCCCAAGTCAAGCGTGCGTTAAGAAGGTTTACTTAAAAAAAATACTGGTTTTGGAATGTGTAAATTTTGAAATTTTGACCCCCACCGTTTTGGCTATTTTTACCATCAAAATAAAAATATTTTTATTTAGTTAACGTTATTTAGCAGTGTATTTTTTAACTTTTTTCGTAACATTGAACAAGGTTGCTCTCTCAGTGACTCTCAGTGAGCTTGTTGTAAATGAACGGAGCCATACAGAAGATGCTTTTGCGCATTAAGGCGGTCTTATAGTTGCGGACACATACTTACTTTTATCGCGACGATTCCGAACAACGACATCAGAAAGCCGACAAAATTTCCCAAAACAGGGATTGCTAAAATATTGTGCTTAGTAAAATATGACTGACACGAATTAGTAACATTTAGTTTAAACACGGCGCGAATACATCGTTTTTGATACTTATAGACCTTGTCAACGTCAGTAGAGTAAGGATGTGTATTTTTGAAAGAAAGGGAGAAAAAACATTTTTTTGTTCTAGGTACCAGTAGCTACTCCAAATATGGAAGCTAAGTGGAGATGTTTAATTAATGGTACCGGTCCATCACTTTTAATAAACTTTTCAGTAACATTTGCAAAATCTGAAAAAAACGCGTATGTGCGTAAGTATAAACGAAGTGTTTATGTCTACACAGCAAGCTATACACTTCCAGTATAAGCTGACCTCGCATTGTGTAGGCTTTTTGTAGAATGAGATGTCAGCTTATACTGGAGCTGTATAGCTTGATGTGTAGCCGTGTGTACGATGCCGAGTGACAAAATCTCGAGGTGGCAAATAAATTTACGGCCTACCCAGAGATTTTCCCGATGGGTTTCAACTTGAACGCCTTCAAGACAGGTAAGTGTTAGGCAACGCGTCTGCAGTACCATTAGTGCTACAGGCGTTTATAGGCGACGGCACCTCCTGATGTGATCTTAAGATCGGGACCGTCAGCTTATGTGTCTACAAGTCTAATTGATCGATCGAAGCGAGATCTCTAAATCAACTTGGGCAAATCGGCGTTGTATGTATGTATGTATGTTTGCCCGAGGATAACTTTCCAAGCGTTGATCAGATCACTGTGAAATTTAATACGTAGGTAATTTTAATACATAGTGATAGCACAATTTTGGTGTGACTAAATGTACTAAACATGTTGGGGGGTAGTTGAGATATTGGGGTTCTAGAGGGGTATAAAAAAATGAAAATGAGACTACCAAGTCAAGTGGTACGTCAAATGAAAGGTCTTTATTGGTACATTTAGACTCGTTTTATTTTTAATAAAGGTCTTATAGGTTTTGAGTTGTTAACCATAATAAAAACTGTACTTTGACAAAATTCACAGGGTACACCAGTGACCCTACAGTGCTGTAATTTGGTATGCGTGTAGCTTTAGTGACACAAATATAGGCAAAAGTCGGAGATCCAGAATAACTGCAAGTTGTACCCCAAAAAATAACGACTAGCATGAACTCCCGTTACCTGTTATTTGAATGAAACTGTAAGTCAAGTTGTTTGGTTCTTTATCTTATGATACTATTTTGATAGTCAATGATTACAAATAATATTTTTTTTTGTTTTATTCGAAGACTCGCGAGATTATAGTTCGGGGCGAACCACTAGTATAAAATAACTTAAAATACTCCGCATAATATGCCACTCCGCATTTTCAATTGTAATTTTTCAATTGTAACTTCGTCATCAAGAGCAGGAGTTATTGCTGTCATAGCGGATGCTAAACCCGGCTATGACAGTACACGCCACTCGTGATGCTGCGATGATGAGTGTATCAGAAATGAGGAGATTCTTAGACAAACCAAGGTCACTGGCATAGCACATAGGATTATCAATCTGAAGTGGCAGTGGGTTGGGCACATAGCGCGAAGAAATGGTGGCCGTCTTCTTCTTTATGAAGAAAAAGAAGAATGACCGTAAAAGCAGAAAAGTACTAAATTCAAGACCACGCGCAACGTACTGCAAAGCAAAGGGTAGGACGGCCCTCATACATGAAAAAAGATTCCTGGGAGCCGTTGGGTGCAGGGAGCACAAGATCGATCGCACTGATAATCTATGGGGAGGCCTATGTTCAGGATACGTCATAAGCATAGGGATATGATGAAGTTATGACCAGACGCAACGATCGCGGGCTGATCATGTGCATCTCTGTAATGTACTCTTTACAGGAATCAATTAAGACACTTCCTGGCTTTTATTTCGGAACAGATCACAGGTCTTTTAGTGAAAATTGATAATAAATCTGCGCTGATATCGATAAGCGGTTTAACTACTTCTGTAATATGTGTCAGGCCCTAGATTATTGTAAAAAATTTCTTTCAGAAACTCCTAAACCTGTTGCAACTGTATTTACAGAAGAAACAAGAGCAACCGCTTATCTGCCATCTACAGAAAATGGTGGTAAGTCCCCTTAATATGTTTTTATATATACATATCTGCTCGCATATTATATAACATTCGTGTATGATTTACGATACCACCTACTCTTAAATGCATCCCCGAGCTTCGTCATAACAAAGTCTTCTCCATGCAAAGGTTGGAAGAAATGGCTCCACGGCGATAAGTCCGCCCATTGTACTTATTAATTTGTGTTCTAGTGTTTTATACATTTATTCATACGGTTTGAGAAATATCTTCAAAAAAGTAATTCACATATCTGCCTGCTTAGTACCTAGTTTAGCAAGAAATACAGACGGATCTCAAATTAGTGGTCAGTAGTAGAACTATCCAGAGTTAAATCGAATATATCTAAATCATTTTAGCGTTGTCTGCGTAGGAACCTTTGAAATGGAATGATATATTTTATTGCATGAAATGTGGATTTCAATATGACAATTTTTGTTTATTGTATACTAGCTGACCTGCCTGCGGCTCCGCACTCATGGTTTGACAATAAAACATTACCCTCCATTGGGTAAAATGTAGCCTATGTTACTCAAGAAGAATGTAGCATTCTAATGTTGAAATATTTTTTTAATCGCACAGGTAGTTTTTGAGTTTATTCGTTACAAACATACAAAAAAACAAATCTTTCCGCTTTGTTATATCAGTGTAGATGTATATTATATTAAATATAGATAACCTATAACTTATATTTGAATTTATATTAATTGAAATACACATTTTTTTATTCGACCTGGAGTTGCAGTAAGCTTATTGCCTTTCCGATGTTAAGATTAAGACTGATTTATAAAAGCTACCGTCTCGTAACGTTCTCCTGAAATTCAATCCATCTAATTGTCTAGAAAATATCGTTTTTAGCATTCGCCACTATTATGTCTAGTTATATAATCGAAATATTGTTTGTCACTTTAAGTGTGGTGTACCACAAAGTGTGTCTTATTTAACTGTTAAATAAAGGTACACCGAGGTTCCCGTTTACAAACCACCATTTCCTCGTCTGTTAAGCGTATGAGTTACAAAGTATTGATTTCTATTTATACTAAAAACGGGATATTTACCATGATTTGTGAGTATTTGAGTATCCCGATATTTCGGCACAGTTGCATGCGCCATGATCACGGGTAAACTACCCGGCGCATCATGACGCATGCAACTGCGCCGAAATATCGGGATACTCAAATACTCTGCATGCGCTATGATCACGGGTAAACTACCCGGCGCATCATGACGCATGCAACTGCGCCGAAATATCGGGATACTCGAATACTCACAAATCATGGTAAATATCCCGTTTTTAGTATAAATAGTGTTCATAACCATGATAGTTTCAAAAGTTATAAGTATTGATTTATATTGATGTCGTCATATTAAAATTTGTTTTGAGGATAATTCCAGTGTTATTTAATACAATGCAGTGATTGTTCGCCTGTTGTGTTACAACTTTTGTAGCCTGTTACTGAAATGAAGTGTTTCTGTGTGTATATTGTGATGGTTTATTTGCTATCAAAATGTTTGGGTAAGTAACTAATTTTACTATTTATCTTAGACTATTTTAGATTCTAATGTTATCATCATCATTCTCAGCCCGTGTCAACCCACTATTGGGCATAGGCCTCTCTTTGTTTCTGCCATTCTTCCCATCCAGTGCCAGTCTGAACCACGTACGACTCACAGTCTTATTGATATCGTCGAACCATCTCGCTGGTGGACGTCCCCTATTTCGATGCCCAGTTCTCGGCCTCTGTTAGTGGCTTAGTCCACCTGTCGTCACTACATCTGGCCAACTCCACTTGAGCCCCAATATTCGCTAGCTGACGTTTTGTAGTTTAGTCTGCTTGCAAATTTCGGTAGTGGGAACTCCATCTAAGAGTGTGATGCCGAGCATGGCGCGCT
This sequence comes from Philereme vetulata, assembly GCA_918857605.2. Classification (NCBI taxonomy): domain Eukaryota; kingdom Metazoa; phylum Arthropoda; class Insecta; order Lepidoptera; family Geometridae; genus Philereme; species Philereme vetulata. The sequence continues at coordinate 5,325,021 of OU975453.1, forward strand.
CCATGGCTCTCTGTGCTACACTTATTTTGTGTACATCCTCCTTCCTGAACCCTTATGTCCCGGCACCATAAGTCATAGTTGGCAGGACACATTGGTTATAGAGACGTGTTTTATGGGAATACACGTGGATTTTTAAGATGTCATCTAGTTTGGCAAAAGCTGCCCATCCAAGTGGAACACGCCTGATGACTTCCTTCATTTGATACTCCTTGCCAAAAGATAAAACATGGCCAAGATAAACGTATGATTCAACCATTTCTAGTTTCTCGCTTTCAACAACGACGTTTGGGACCGAAACTCCAGAAATGCACGACATTACCTTCGTCTTATTCTGTTATTAATGCTCAAACTGATCTGGACATTCATTTTGACTGTCCAGCAAAATTACGATCTTGTGTTATGGGCCATAGTATGTCGAAAATGTTATAAAAACAACACGTCGTTGACAACACTGCTACTTTCCTGTTTTCATTCTGTATGGTGATGGGCCTGTTATAGTTGCGCTTGCTACTTTTATATGTTACCTTTCACTTTTTAATACGGCATTATATCTACAACCCTGTTTTCTGTATACATTTAAATAATTTATATATTCTTCTCATAATTTGTACAACTTTTTTGTAAAACAACTATATCCGCTTGTCAACATAGTTTTAGTGCATGATGTGTTCACCTGTAATTGGTTGTGCATGTACATAGGCTGCTATTTAAGAATCCGGAACTGGCCACTGCATAAATAATATTTAAAAAGAAATTATCACGTTTGAAACTGGAACTCTTTGGCTGTAGAATGCAGGTTATTTTGTCCGTCTGTCAATTGTTTTCATTGTGTGGCGCGATTTCAAAAATTGCGTGTCATTATCACAATGGATTTATCTCGAGAAAATTTTCGTGCGATGATTTTTTATGATTTTCGACGTGGTCTAACTCAACAGCAGTGTATCGATCAACTCAGTTCGACTTTTGGGGATAAAGCACCATCGAAGACTACTGTGTATCACTGGTTTAGTGAGTTTAATCGTGGACGTCGTATGCTCACGGACGAAATTATAGATGTTCGGCCTAAATCAGTTGTTGTGCCACGAAACATCGACGCAGTGCGTAAACTAATAATGCAAGATCGTCATGTGACATATCGAGAGATAGAGGCGATCTTGGGCATTAGTATGACGAGTATACATAAGATATTACACGAACACTTGGCTGCAAAAAAAGTTTGTTCGCGTTGGATACCGCACAACTTGACAATAGATCAAAAACAGGCTCGTGTCGATTAGTGCAAAAAAATGATAAAAAAATACAATCGTGGTGCATCAAAAGCTGTATATAATATCTACACAGGTGATGAATCCTGGATTTATGCATATGACCCCGAAACTAAGCAACAGTCAACAGTTTGGGTCTTCCAACATGAGCCGAACCCAACAAAAGTTGCTCGTGCGAAAAGCACTTTGAAGCAAATGGTCGCCTGTTTTTTTGGTATAGATGGACACGTGGCTACTGTACCCCTAGAAAATTGTAAATCTGTTAATTCAGAGTGGTACACGACCATTTGTTTGCCAGAAGTCTTTGCAGAAATCAGGAAGAATAATCCACAACGCAGAATCATTCTCCATCACGACAATGCAAGCTGTCACACTTCGGGTGAAACGACCCGATATTTGGAGGGTGAAACGGTGGAATTAACGGGTCATCCGCCATATAGCCCTGATTTGGCACCCAACGACTTCTTTTTATTCCCAACCGTGAAGAATAAATTACGTGGTCAACAATTTTCAACCCGAGAAGAAGCCGTTGAGGCATTCAAACATCATGTTTTGGAGATACCGTCTTCCGATTGGAAAAAGTGCTATGAAAACTGGTTTCACCGAATGCAAAAGTGCATTGATCATCATGGCGAATATTTTGAAAAGCAATAAAACCATATTTAACAGTCAATGATAGTTATTTTATTTTATTACGGATACATAAATAGCAGCCCTCGTAGTTATAAAATAAATACCTATGAACTCTAGCATCGTATCATGTAACAACTGTTGGTGGACCTAATAAATACCTATGAACTCTAGCATCGTATCATGTAACAACTGTTGGTGGACCTAATAAATACCTATGAACTCTAGCATCGTATCATGTAACAACTGTTGGTGGACCTAATAAATACCTATGAACTCTAGCATCGTATCATGTAACAACTGTTGGTGGACCTAATAAATACCTATGAACTCTAGCATCGTATTATGTAACAACTGTTGGTGGACCTAATAAATACCTATGAACTCTAGCATCGTATCATGTAACAACTGTTGGTGGACCTAATAAATACCTATGAACTCTAGCATCGTATCATGTAACAACTGTTGGTGGACCTAATAAATACCTATGAACTCTAGCATCGTATCATGTAACAACTGTTGGTGGACCTAATAAATACCTATGAACTCTAGCATCGTATCATGTAACAACTGTTGGTGGACCTAATAAATACCTATGAACTCTAGCATCGTATCATGTAACAACTGTTGGTGGACCTAATAAATACCTATGAACTCTAGCATCGTATCATGTAACAACTGTTGGTGGACCTAATAAATACCTATGAACTCTAGCATCGTATCATGTAACAACTGTTGGTGGACCTAATAAATACCTATGAACTCTAGCATCGTATCATGTAACAACTGTTGGTGGACCTAATAAATATATCTAAAATCTAAATCTAAAGTCTTGCCCATGTTTATCTTGAAGTCCGATGAAATTAATGTTATTTTTTAATCAATTTAATTTTATAGAGTAATCCATCGATCCATCTCAGGCCTCATCTACCCACTGCTAGGTATAAGCCTTCTCGTTATCACGCTACTCTCAGGATAAATAATAATACATTTTTTTTTTACTTTTTTATAGAAGAACTAACGTATTCATCATTCTAGTCATAGAACGTCCACTGCTGAACATAGGCAAACACTGTAAAACAATATAACACAGAATTCACTGTAAAGTGTACCTTAAAAATGCGCGCTATACAAAGTGCTCATATCAACTTTTTTAATAAGTACTTTTGGAAAAATTTTGGCTACATACAATTAAGAAAACTGATTTTAAAAGTGTTACTCTCATAAATACTAATTTTATCATAAAACTTATAAAGGTGCTATAGCCTGCTGAGTTATTCTAATATAGGATACTATTATACTCACCTGTGTTTAGTTGTAATACGCTGGAAACATTTGTGTTCAATAAATACCTTTTACAAACAAAACTGTAAGTGTACGCTTTTATGAAAAACTCCCAAGTGATGTAAAAAAAATTACAATTAACAAATTTAATAACGTAATTAAACAAAATCTTTTTAAAGAGAAGCTTAAAAAGATACAGAAGCTTGGGTTTGAAATTGCTTCAACTCGTTAAAAATGTTACAATTTAGACGTAATTTATTTTCTGTATTGTTATGTATTCTAGTATAGTCTTTCGTGGCTTGGTCGCGAAGGAACAGACTGTAAAATTGACGTTTCAAAGGGATTCTTGTGATTTTAATAAATGAAAAGATCTTGATTTAGATTCAATGAGATTTTTCGATCATTTTTAATGTAGGTTATCTATATCTCTCTCTCTCTCTATGTCTCTTACTTTCCCACTTTAATTCTATTACGCCACTTTCAACGTGCCTTCGGGTTCGATCATCGCACCTAAATTATTAATATTGTAATTTTTTTTTATACATTATAGGCTTGCGTTTAACCACGATCTCGCCTGATGGTAAGCGATGATGCAGTCTACGATGGTACACACTTGCCTAGAAGAAACCTATTCACTCGCGACTTAAAGATACCCAGGCTGTAGCTATCTGGAAACACAGACTCTGGCAAGGCGTTCCACTCTTTGGCGGCGTAAATAGCTAGAAGTCTCAGGATATACATTGAATTTACCGCAATCCAAATTCAGTTTGTGATTTAATGAAGGTCCGTATATACCTAATGGAATTAGCTATCCTCAAATGTACCTCTGTGATTGTGGCGGGGTATCAGACTTGTCATTGGCCGAGCGAGCGAAGCGTCTAAGTTTCGAGATTGGGCAAAAAATGCTTGTGTCCGTTTGTTTGTTTGTTCTCGCCTACAGGTCGCATTTTTAACCGATTTTGACGAAAATTGGCACACAAGTTCTTTGATTTAATTAATTTTTTTAATCGGTCGTGATTTTTAATTGTGGGAAAGGGGGGGGGGGGAAAGGGGATAAGTTTGCTGTAGCGTTATTTATCGAGGAATTTCAACGAGTTTCTTTTTAAATTAATTTATACTAATATTTTGCTCAAAAGTCTACATTGTAAGCCTATTGGAAAATTCAAGCACCTGAAATTCGATTTAAAATTGGACTTTCTTCGTTAATTTTGTTGCTACTACTTCTTGGAGTTTGTCTACTGTTCTCACAGAACTAATTATAATAGTCATAATAGTAATGTTTTTAAGACAAAACGGGTCTTTTCACGCACATATTTATATCAAAATCATAATTTTGACTATAGTGTGACCATTAGTGCTGTGCACTCCTTGAGGTATGCGCGCGGCGAGACGGGGAGGAGAATCGGCTGCTGCGCTCTGTCAGTTCGCCGTCAACGCCCGTGGCGGCAGGTAGTGTTATTTGTATCGGACTGTCTATGTCATGTGCGTCTGACATAGACAGTCCGATACAAATATGTTGTAAATGTAAGCAGCACAGGAGTAGTTACTCGAGCTGTTCCGGGTCTGCGAAGAATCTGAATATAGGTTCTTATAAAACTGGGTGCATATATCTAGTATTTTGCTTTTATCTCCTTGTTTATCACCATTACTATCTTTCATACCTGTTATACCTGATGTTTTTTCCTAACTGTATGCCTCTCATGGCTATTTTTAAAGATATATTCTTTTCTTATGCAATTTTAACTGTCTCTACGTTTGTGTTTCTAATGTCTCTGCGAATACTACGTTTTACTTCAATGTCCTTTGATTTATATTCTTGGGTATAAACGGTTAGTTTTTCTCTCCTCTAATAATCGTTTGGTGTTGTTGCTGAGCTTTTTAGTTGTAGTTTTATTTAATTTAGCGTTTTGGCGGGCAGTTTTTATGATTTTAACTATGTGAGAGTATTGAGTTTGTGGATCCTCATAGCTTATAGTGTTTAAAAGAGTAAAACCATTTTTTAAATCTAGACAGAACTGCTCCTTGTTGTATATTATATATAACGCTAATTTGTTTATTTGTTTTATTGTGTGCTTAATTAATTGAAGTCTCTGAGTCTTTAAATTAAATTGTATAGTATAGTGTGGCCATTAGTGCTGTGCACTCCCTGAGGTATGCGCGGCGAGGTGGGAGGCAAAGAAAAAACTGCATGAGTTCACATGAGATCAATACATGTCGGACATATCTTACGATATCAGTTTACATTTCTAAGGCAAGACTTGTGGCGGGACGATAGTCGGAACTGAATTGACGGCGAACTGACAGAACGCAGCAGCCGATTCTCCCCCCCGTCTCGCCGCGCGCATACCTCAGGGAGTGCACAGCACTAATGGTCACACTATAGTACTCAAAGGTCGGAGGAAAATTTTATACTGTTAATGATATCAACGTATTTAACTAGTTGTTTACTAGACGTGAGACAATAATCAAACTCGTTTTTAGTGACCTTATCTGATGAAAACCACGTCCAATGACGTTGATGTTTTCTGTAGAAGAAAAAAATAAAAACTAAAAAAAAAACTAAACTGTTACTTATGCTCAGACTTTGGCCAAAAGCAAAGTTTAGGAGCCATTCGCCACGTGGGTTTCTATCGCCAAGACCGTAAGGACCAAAAATGGTTTTGTTATCATGTGTCTTACTTATTTTTGCGTTGAAATCTCCAATCACGATAGTCCACGTCCCTCTGTGTTAATCGCACGCTTTGTTAAGCAGATCATAAAATTCCTCGACTTCTTCGTCGGGACGCAATGACGTAGGCACATAGACTTGAACAATGTTGAGGTATTTCTTGACTTTTATGTGGAATTTAGGTACCGCGATTCTGTCAGAATACGCTATAAACTCTTTCATATTGGATTTCCAACGTTTTGCGACCAAAAAGCCTACCCCATAGTAGCTTCCAGCACCACAGTAGAAAAAGATGTTATCACTACGCTCTAAAGTATTTTCGTCTTCTCGTCTTACTTCCGATAGGCCTATAATGTCCCAGTTGATATTTTCGAGAGCATTCTCGAGTTCTACCAGTTTTTCTTCTGTACGTAGAGTTTTGACATTATAGGTGAGGATGTTTAGCTTCTCGGTGTCCATTTTTATAGCTTGGGTTGTTTGACAGTTTAAGAACCTCGCCTGGAGATTCATCTGGTCCCTGGCCGTAGGGGTCATCGACCTACTGCCATCAGCGTCGACCCCCGGGCCGCAAGGCACTTGGGGACATCTATTTATTTTGTAATTCATGAAAGAAGGGATTTGGACCGTTTTCCACCACGCTGTTCCAGTTGCGGGTTGGTGGGTATTTCGCCAGAGCCTCGTTTGCTAGTCGGCAGGGTGCACCACGGGCCAGTGAGGTTGGCTTGGGTTCCGAAAGATGTTGTTGACGTTAAGTAACAAATAAATATTTTTGATATTTTTGTTATTGAGAATTTGTTTTTTTTTTCAGCGTCTTCACCCTCTATCAACCTTACGGTAAACGAAAATAACAAAGAAGTCTTGAAATTGTATCAATTATACCTTTACGAACCTTTCCACATTTGTATTCAATCCGATCAGAACCTATCGACAATATAGTAAGTATTTGCATGAGTAACACCGGCTCCACATGTTGGCACCAACGGCGCCAGGACCAACGTTGGTTGATTCATTTTCTAGGCACCCACGTTGGGCCAATGCTGTTTTCTAGATCCACACGTTGAACAAAGGCGTTGGTTGGTACCGGCGTTGGGGCCAACGTGTGGAGTCCGCAAGAAAAAAGTTGATAAACGTTTTATCTTTATCTTATAGTACAGTGATTTATCTAATTATCGAACTAGCGAAATTAATAAGCTTCTAAATTTATAAAACAGGTACAGTAAAAGCTCTTTATTGGCGGGGTATATCTTCCGTAAATATGCCGCGAATACAGAAACCGTGAATATGGAATGGTAATTTATATAGAATTATAGGGGATACGTTCCTAGGCGACAAAATAAAAATTAAACATAACAAAAAAACAATTTAATAGACGTATTTGACCATGTTGATTAATTATTATCTTCAGGTTTAGGCAATGGTTTAAAGAATTTAGTATTTTTTTCTTGATTGGCAGTTTTTAAAAGCTCCATCAATTCAGACTGATATTCAGCAGTGGCATTAGCAATTTGCCTCCTAAAAATAAGACTTTGTTCCATAGACGGATCAATTTTCATTAAGAAATCACAAACTCATTTGCTATTCTTAAACCTTCACTAAGATTTTTCAAATTAAATGTCCCATTTCCAGTGCTTGTTGAAGCCTCTTCTTCAATGGCCTGTGAATTTAACATTTCCTCCAAGTCGGTTTCAGTAATATCTTCATCTTGTGTTTTAAGCAACTCCTGAATGTCACTTGATTCTATCTCTTTGAAACGATCTCGTCCTATTCCATTCGCAATTTCGGCAATGTTTGCAGTTAATGTTTGAATTTGCACAGATTCTGCATCGTTTTCCGCAGTCAGAACATTTTTATTAATATGTATGTACCGATATACCGCTTAGATACATTTTGTGTCGAATTGGGTCGCATTTACCATTACTGGTGGTAGAGCTCTTTTGAACGGGCTCGAGGAACTGGGCACCACCGCCTAACTTTTATCTGCCGCCAAATAGCAGTACTTGGGCTGCTGTGTTCCGGTTAGATGGTAATGGTATGTTCCTGTAATTACTAGCACATAGGCATAACAGCTAAGTCCTATAGTATGGCAACGTATCTACATAGAGATCAAGATAACTTAATAGCTTGTTTTGAATTTTATGTGGATATCCATGGGCTGCAGTAGCCACTTAACATCTGGTGGACTGCATGCTCGTTTGCCATATAAGTTGTATAAAAAAAAAAATTTTTTAAGCCGCGAATAGTGAAAACGCGAATGAAGGAAGCGCGAATAAGGAGCTTTTACTGTACTTAGTTCTATTTTAAAATATTTAATGCTCAGTAATACATTTTATTAGTTTGAAAATGATAGAATGTTATCTTTAGAAACGTAATCGAGTTTATCGATCTAGAATTATTCCTTACCGGTGCAAAAACTTGACGTGTTGCCCCCTCTCCTCCAGAGTTTGAGAGTGGGAGGGGAGGGTGTTAAAGTTTAAAGCGTTCCAAATCAAATAAACAGCCAGGTATAATTAGGTGGACCACAGGCGTGGAATAATCGACAGTACGACATGCGCTGGATGCCAAGCTCTTTTTGAAACAAGATTTTTTTTTAATTTTAGGTTTTCGTACCCAAAGGGTAAAATGGCACCCTATTACTGAGGCTCCGCTGTCTGTCTGTCCGTCTGTTACCAGGCTGTATCTCATGAACCGTGATAGTTAGGCAGTTGAAGTTTTCACATATGATGTATTTCTGTTGCCGCTATAACAACAAAACTAAACACAGAATAAAATTAATATTTAAGGGGGGCTCCCATACAACAAACGTGATTTTTATACTCGTTTTAGCTCGATATTGATAACGGCAACGGGTATACGCTTGAAATATTCACAGTATTTAAAAATAATTTAATAATAAATAATTAAATTAAAATAAAACAATATATTTTAGGGGGGCTCCCATACAATAAACGTGATTTTTTTGCCGTGTTTATAGAAAATGGTACGGAACCCTTCGTGCGCGAGTCCGACTCGCACTTGGCCGGTTTTTATTGTGAAGAATTTGAACATTTCCGCTCGCAGCGAGTCCCCCCCCCCCCTGCCTAGATCTGAGGCTGCATGGTACTAAACTGGTAACAACTTATCTATGGTGATTGGACATTATGTTGGTATATTAACATCTAATATCTACGTCTATGTCAATTCTAAAAATATTTCAGCTGCCGCAAAAACAACAATCCGAGCCAAGTTTATGCGAATTATTTGAAATTACAAGAAGTCAATCACCACTACACTTCCAAGGTGAGTTATTAATGAACATAATTAATATAAAAATAATGCTAAAAGGGATTTAGGAAAAATCTCGAAATCCCCTGCGCAGGGGATTGTCTCAGGGGATTTGTGGAATGAGCTTATATACTTTTCATATATCAAACTCAAAACTTTAACTTTACTCAAAGGTAATTTCTTCTTTAAAGTAAGTACATAGGCACATATACAAAGTTTAGTATACGCATTTAATTATGTTAGCCCGTTCTAAGGTTCCAGCATCATGGCTGCTGGACTCAGAGTTGGCTTCCGAAGAAGGAACTACTCTACGGTCAACAGCACAGACACGAACCATTGTATACGCATTTAAATTTGGAATACATATTTAACTTTGGCGACAATGCAATAATATAGTACCATGGACATGATCTCATGATGGAGACGGATGCTAGACAATAGAACTTCTGAATAGATTTTAGTGGGCTTCTAGTGTTTCGGCTCATTTGAATCTGTTTGCGGTTCTAATTAAGAATTTTGTAAAAGCTTGGTTTGAAAAAGTAGTTTTTCAACAAAAAACTTATGAATAAATCAGGATACGATTAAATTACAATGCTTATATAAAATATTTATATAGTTCATTTTTGATGATGAGTATCTCAGTATACTTAAATAGTTACATCCGCCCTGTGAAGACCTGCAACACAGGTTTTTTTAACCTAACAAAATGAAAATCATAAATCATTTGTTCCCAACATTACTAAAACTATGAATACATACGTATATTTTTACTATTTATTTTCAAACGAATAAAATACCATCTTAAAAATGTATAAGTAATGCCTCAGGACATCAGCTGAACAACCTTTTATAAAAAAATTAATTTAAAAACCAAAGAAGTTTAATTAAGTCTTATCAGGAATGCAAAGTGCCATCTAACTACCTGATAAGACATAATTTTTAATTTTGCTTAAGACGGGTAAGTTTGAAGGGTGATGACTTTTAGGTTTTTTTTACTACTGTATCTCTACTGAAATGTAAAATATGCACAGAAAAAACATATTTTATTAAAATTAAACATATAATCTACCGCTTTGTGAAGATAGAAACGCGAATAGTACTGCTTTTCTTGATAAAAAAAAAATAAAGTTGACACTAAATTGATATTTAAACGGTCGATACTAACAGGTTTCTTTAGGGGGGCACCGGAGGGACAATCGCCCATACAACACGTACTACCAAGATCATTTCTAATTGGATCATATTTTTACCTTAATAAGGTATTATTTTAATTTGAATAGTATTTATCTAGGTTCCCAGCCATATATTAGACCAAAATACTTACCTAAAATTAAATAGAAGCGTATCGCATTCTGCATGTTTTTTCCTCATAAAAGACCTGTTTTCAACCTAATTGTTTCGTATTAAAAACAACAACATCTTACGTATCCTAGTCATGGAAACATAGATTATATCTTCTAGTTACAGAATGACAACACAATGAGAAAAATACAACAAGTTTTCAGTCATCATTTTCGGTATTACGGAACATGGTCAAAATCAAATCTAATTTAGAATCGTTTGATTGCTATCACTGTCGCTCTGTGTATCTAAACTTCGTCACTGAACAGGGATAGCGATATTCAGGCCGAGGTTTTTGACGCTGCCGAATTGAAGTTGCGCTCGGGGTTCGCCGGTGCGTTAAGAAATCATGTCAAGTTTATATCAAAAGATAGAGCTTATTATTAACTAGGGAATTGTGAAAAACAATATGTCATTCAGTTATTATTATTCAGTTGTTAATACAAAACTACCGTCCTTTGACCTTCGTTTTGTTTAATATGATTTGTTAATTTAAGTGTGGTATACAATAAAGCGTTTTTTATCTGTCTATCTAATCTCCGTCGGGTACTGGAACAGGGACCGCGTGTCTTGTCGAAGTGACTTGTGATCCGAAAGTTAGCGCATATAACTATTTTTTTATTGATGATATTAAAGCGCTTGACCACTACCTCACCTCTTAATAAGTGATGGTGAGACTGAAGATGGAGCACGCTTGCCTAGAAAGAACCCATTCACTCTGGACTTGCATACTCCGAGATTATACCTACTGGTCCGGAAAAACATACGACGGAAGTGAGTTCCACTCTGTAGGGTACACCCTACTTTCCCGATATTAATACATTTAATTACTCAAACTACTAGACTTGAGTACTACTAACTACTATCATAAACAAAACAAATAAATAGTACACTAAAATAATAAATCCCCAAGCGTAGTCAGGCGTAACGCGTAGTATGCGCTGGGCATTGTATTAGAAGACGCACTTCTTATCGCGCACCTGTTCCGCTCGAACTTCAGAGCGATGCGCGACCGCCAGTCGGAGCTAACTTCCCGACGCGGCATCCGTGACACTCGCTCGCCTTTTTACGTCTGTTCCCTTCGCTTTACGAATCCTTCTTCCTGTGAAATTGTTACTACTATCTCTTCAATGTGCTCGTATACCTTCTGACTTTCGATCTGTTGTGCTAGTGTTCTATCTAACATTCTATGTTTGTTGGTTGACTTGCTTGTGAAGTGCTAAATAAAAAGGATTATCATAGGACAATAACGTAGAAGGGGTAGAAGGGGAAAGAATGGTTAAGAACACTATTTTCACTAAAAACGGGATATTTACCGTGATTTATGAGTGGTTGAGTATCCTGATTTAGACCATAGCAGCGCATGCGCACCTAAACATCGGAATACTCAAAAACTCACAAAACATGGTAAATATCTCGCTTTTAGTGAGAATAACATTGTCAACGATTGCATTGCAATTCAGCGGGGCAATGCAACCATTTTCTTGGAGACACTTCCGCGTGGATGTGTTCTTATGCGACATGGTGATGAAACAAGCTTGTAGCCCATCTGATATTGAATGGTAACCATCGCCTATAACAGACAATTGGCGTGTAGGTCACGCACCTTAGAAATGTGCTTTCGTAGCATTGCCCTGCGTCCAGGTATACAGGTGTAAAGCCTCATGTGCCTATATGAGCTGGAGCAGTTGAGCTGTCTTTAGAGGATTCAACTGTTTTATTTGTATTTTTTATACTTAGAGTTATGTAATTAATATATTAGATGTTTTTAATGGGCAAAATGCCTTGAATAACAGAATGAATATACAAATATTTATAATCAAATACAGAAAAATCAGTTGAATCATCTAAAGACCGTTGCAAACGATCTATATATAGTTCAACTGCTCCAGATCACTACCAGGCGGAAGTGTCCCCAAGACACTGGCCGCATTGCCCCGCTGAATTGCAATGCTTATGCGTTGACGCAGATAAGCGCAAGCTCTCGGATCACACGTCGCTTCGGGTAACCCATGGACCCACGGTCTCGAACCCAAATGGCTCAAATACGTAAGCTCTGTAGAGACTTCCATATTTGCGCCGCTTGAGATCTTCGGCTGAATTCGCCGCCGCACCGGCCCCAACTGCTTTACCAGACAGATGAGATGGCGCAAGGGTATTGATGCATGTGGCATCCCACATCAAGGGCCTACCCTTCTCCAAAGTTACAAGAGTCATACCGTCAGGCCTTTTGCCATCGTCACGTATCAGACCGTTCGGTTCGAGAACGGCTGGAATGTTGACGCTGCAAAAAGCTCGGCGGATGATATCATTAAGGCTAGCGGGATGGCAAATCCTACCGGCGGCCCTGGAACACGATAATCCATAGTGACCAAGCTGTTCTTGTGCCGAACCGCACTGGCACTGATGAGGGCGCAGTAATTAATTGTATATTTAGTATTATTCGTTAATAAGTACATCTTACTCGTATTATATTAGAAATATTTAATCACATAGTTTAAGTATTTATCTTTTTTTTTGTTCAAACTTGAACTGTATGTACATTTGCTAATAGATTTCCTTTCTGATCGTAGGTAAAGAATGCTACATATAACATGAACGCTGTTTGGAAATGTGAGTTACACACATCACGTTCTGTTATGGTCGTGCCAGAATTCGAAGTAATCGTACATACAGACTTTAGAAAATTTGGTGGGTAAAAAAACTACTTTTATTAGTTACTAGTTATATGCCGGCGACTTCATCCGCATTTTTCTGTATCTCGACAACAACGGCACTTACCGGGTCCAATTGTCATTCTTAACCACCCAGAAACCCATTCAAACACACATAAAAAATATTCAAAATAGATCAAGCCGTTTTTGAGTTTTAGTGACAATGTTCTACAGGCAAATCACTAATTTTTGGCGGTAATTTTCAATTCAGTATCTGTCAGTAATGTCATTTGACTTTGACAATACTTGCGTCATGACGTTAACAGCTCTTGACAGCTCTCATTCACGGAGAAATGGCAAAGATCCGGCCGTTACATTCAACCAACCAGAATATTTTTTTTTAAATCTTAGATTCGACTTGTGTGATGACACACTTTTGTTGTACAAAATGTACTAAGTTTTACAAATTTTAAAGCACTGTTTTGAATCTAAATAAAAAACCAGTTTATAGACTTACACACACACACACACCCTCAAACATATGTAGATACATATAATACTCAAACACGTACTTATTTAACACCCCCCACACACCACACACACAGGGTATACTATCAATCACATACGAGCGTACACGACACAATACACACATTCACATGCACACGCGCCCTCAAACGCCCACATACACACTCACACACTCACCGCTAATATCTTATACAGAAATGAAGTCCTTTTTGTAAGATTTTAATTTTTAATTTATAATCTATTTTGTTTTATTTTATTATGTAATTATAACGTAATGCATGGCTGATGATATCTTTATTAATATATTTATCAATAATATTGCTGTGCGAGCAATACTGTAATTTGTGGTATTATAATTAAATTCGTTTTCTGAGCCTCAAAACACAAGCATATTATTTTAGCTTTATAGGCTCTCTGTAAGCAATGTTTGTTAACAATCAAATTTGTGAACTAGCATTGTATCTTATACAGCATTGTCAGCTTATAGTCTAACTTTTTATTAGCTGCAGTAAAATGACGTTTCTAAATGTCATTCCGTAAAATAATGTTGCCAGCCTAATCTCAATAGGGATGTGATTCAGTTCACAAAAATTAATTAAATAACATTATTATGACGTTTTTGTTTCATTTTGAATGTACCTCCCTATACTTCCACTAAAAAATATCAATCCTCTAGTATAGTAATAATAATAGGTTAAAAAAATACATTACAACTTAATATTAAATCTCAAAAAAAAAAACCCAAACTGATTATTCATTTATGATTCACTCATTTAGCTACATCCCTATTTATTTTTCTTCAAAAACCGGCAACCCACAAAACGTCATTTTACTGCAGCTAATAAAAAGTTAGGCTTTAGTAAATCTTGATGATATACATAATTTGATTTGGTTTAACTTATTACTTAACTAACATTAAAATAGTTACTGGTTTGTAATTAATTTCATTTGACTATACATTTTTAGAGTTCCGTAGTTACGCCATGTCGGACTGTTTGTCCGTCCGACCTGTTCCAGGCTTTTAACTAAATGTACCTAAACATACCCTACCCTCTGACGTACATGATAATTTGACACCAAAAAATATGAGATTTAGACCAAGGAACTACTTTATGAGTCGAGTCTAATTTTCGTGGCTCATTCATAACATTACTAATCTAAACCTTATACAAAAGTATTTACCTGGCTCCTGTTTAGTTACCTACTTACATTTTTATATAGTTTTTATTCATAAGTAAAAAACACCTAGTGATGTAAACCCACGATAGCACCAGCACAAACCTCACTGGTTTTTATGGTATGATGCTGTATTTGTGAACATATTATAACTGTAATCTTTGTAATAATACTTATAATAGTAAATAAATTTAAAAAAATAATAGTCTATTAGTGCTGTAGATGGAAAAAATGACAATATTATTATATCATAATATGTACTATAAATTATATAATGATTGTAAGTACCGTAAACCGGGGTTATTTTGATCAATTCTAAACTTCCGTAACTATTGATGAGGTTGCTCTAAAAATACATAGAAAAATAACCTATAATCGGTTTTTATAGTTCTTTTGATAACAATCACAAAAATAAAAAAATAAATACATGTGAAATGTCTAGGAAAAAAAATAAAATCACCTGATCAATGTTACATTGTATATGAGGTTACTTTAAAACCCCTCGTTTTTATAGTGGAATTTGAAAGTAACCCCATTTGGCATATTAAATAAAAAAAGAAAATTTAATTCTGTGAACAGGAAAAAATGTGGCAGTTGTTTTTATGACTTGGGGTGACTTTGATCTCTAGTGAAACACAAAATTTAAGTGAAAAATCTTTGTTGAGTATCCAAAAACATGAACAATTATGCTTACACGTATATGTTTAATTAACAACCTTTTCTTTTAATCTAATATGTCTTATAATTTCACAAATAAGAGAGCCATTTTTAATTCCCTAATGACTTATTAAACAATTTCTAACACATTCACATCGAAATGTAATGCAACACATTCAACGCCATATTTATCCTTGAACACCTTGGGCTTAGGCAAATACTCCTCAATTGCCGATATATCATCTCGTACAAAGCAGAATATTAATTTAAATAAATAAATAAATAATAAATAAATATTGCTGGACATTTCACACAGCGCTATCTAGCCCCAAACTAAGCATAGCTTGTACTATGGGAACCAGATAACTGATAGAATACTTATATACTTTTTTTTTGTAAATACATACTTATAATACATAGAGAAACAACCAGACCCGGAACAAATATCTGTAGATCATGCAAACATTTGTTCCGCAGCGGGAATCGAACCCGCATCCTCCTGCGTCTCAGCCGGCTATTCGCCCACTGCGCCACGGAGGTCGTCAATTTTGTTTCCTTTGATTGTTTTAAATCCTTCAACTGTCAGAGGATCTAGTCGAATAACGCGACAGATGTATCTATAAACTTTCTTGCCCAGTTGCGAGAAAAATTGTGCCAAGATGTATCTTCCTACTTCTAAATCTGCATATGCTTCAGGAATCGGAATTTCAGAACCACAGTTTTCATCGGCGCTGGCGGAAATGTTATCATCGTCAATAACCATAATGCAAACTTTTTCACTTGCCTCATTTGCGCCACCCACATTCTCTTCTGCGTCATCATCGTAAATCATAACGTCCTGCCGCACCTCTTATACTCAATTTGCCATCAACTACTTGCTCAAGCGCTTCTTCTATGCGCGTCAAGGAATCATTTTTATAATCGCGTGATCCAAGTTTCTTTTTGTATACCCGCGGCATTTTCCTGGTAAACAACAATAAGTACCTTAGAAGAAATTAAACTGAATTGAAAAACTATCAAAAGAACAATAAACTATGAGGTGACTTTGATCATTGATCAATCTCACACCATAGGTCTGATCAAAGACACCCCGCCATATTAAAAGTCAAGTAATAACGAGAGTATTAAGGTTTTGTTAAACAAATCATTTGTGTGGCCTCATGGATACTGAATACCCTATGAACAACACTCAGTAACTTCATGATATTAACGCGTATCAAAATTTATGACAAGTTGTAACACAGTAAATTTACCATTTAAAGTAATGTTTACTTAAAACTCACTTTTTTCCATGAAATTTTTGTTATTTTGCCCGCGTGCACACAGGAATGGGTTTATTGGTTCAACAGTGCTGCCATTCTAAAAAAATGATACTAAAAACGTTCAGTTTCAGATATATAACGTTTTTAACAAAAATCAAAGTTTTTATCAAAGACAACCCGTGATTCAAAGTAACCCCAGTTTACGGTAGGTGATTGAGAGGAGCCTACAAAACAACATTTATTTTTTGAAGTAGATCTTCTTCACGCACGCTTGACTTGGAGAGTAAGCTGGTGAATGCCTTACGAAAAGTGCGAACGGAAGTTGAGAGGGAGATATAAGTTAGTGAAGATAGAAAGAGAGAGAGTTACTTTTCGTATATTTTTAAACGTTAATGTGCGAGTGGCGTCTGTACATAATGAACATAGACTGATTGATCTACAGACGTGTGGACAATTTTGTAATTCTACAATTTTATAAATTAATATGTTAAAATGAACTTTTACTTCAGTCATTTGACTAGAGCACGACACCCATCTGCATGCCTGCAGATGACCTTCGTGTGTCGTTCCCACTGTATGCCTATAATTAAAACATAAAAAAGACACATACTTACAGGAAAAAAAAACAAAAGAAATAGACGCTCTCCAACACGCACAGGCTCTAAAATGGAGGTATGGTGGCCACTTGGTGTGCACACAAGACTACAGGTGGTCCCGAACAGCAACCCTATGTTATAGACCAATTGGGAAGAGGAGAAACGGGAGACCACAAGAAAGATGGCAGAGATAGCAGGCAAGACATGGCCGAAGGAAACAAAAAACAGAAAAAAACTGGAAACTTTTGGAGGAGGCTTATACCCGTCGTGTAGTTTTTAATTAAGAAAACGTAATAATTTAAGGATCATCAAATCATTCATGGAAGAATAAACTATGTAGAGATTTATTTAAATAATAAAGCCTTTTATACTTAGTAATTTAGCATGTATTTACAAAAAAAAATGATATAAGTATTCCATCAGTTAACTGGTTCTCATAGTACAAGCTCTGTTTAGTTTGGGGCTAGATAGCGCTGTGTGAAATGTTCCGTATTATATATTTTTTTTTATTTATTAATAATATTTATTTTTATTTATACCTAAAGATAATTTTCAGGTACAGGCTATGTCGTCGATGTGCTGGTGAATAACGTGAATGTTAGTACGGCCGTATCAAGCGAGGATGAGACAAGGTTTCACGAGAGAGGAGAGTACCAGTTCCAAGAAGGAGAGCTAGCAAAGATTACATGCCTGAAGCGAAATGGATTCGTAATGAATATTTCATTTCTAACTTACAACCCCATTGGTTAGTACATATTGGTATTATTAATTATACTCATACTCATTTATTGAAACCGTAAGGAGACAATAGAATTGGTTACGTCAATGATACTTAAATACTCGTAATGACACAGGCTTTATCTACCTAGTAGCTCTACTGCTGATTATAGCTGCTGTAGATGGGCATTGTCAAATAATTTAACTTAGATACTAAGTTGCTATGTATGTCAATATGTAACAATTATAAAGAATGAATGGAATTAGTTAATACATAATGAGGAATGTCACGAAATAGGTACCTACTAGATGAATACATTAAATGTCAGATCGAGGCTGCTGTGCAATACAACGTTCATACACTTATTGGATGATCAGTGTGGAGTAGGGTTTGGGTCTCGGGACGTCTCGTGTCTCGAAGTCCCAGGACTTTTCGTAATTTTAGTTGTCTCGAGTCCCGGGACTTTCGGGTCGAGACTCGAGACTATACTGGATGCCAAATAGCGTGGCAAAACAGGTCATTCACCCACCTTCGCTCACGTCTCACCGTCAGAGGTGCATGACTTTAGGCGCGTGCGGCCGGCAGCGCGGCGTGCAGCCATATTTTTTCTCATTCCGCTTCGTTCGGAGTTCGCTTGCGTTTGGTCGATTTGGGGTGTTCTAAGTTTGAGTTTGTTATTGTGGTTTTGTGTTCTAGTTTTTGTTTTTGTTGTTTTTTTGTTATGTTTGTTGTAAAAGCATGGAGCCATTGCCTGGACCGTCTTCCAGTTCTACTGAAAAAGCTTATTACTCCATAGATGCTTATTTGAATGATATTGACCCTTGGCCTTGTGTTGCTCGGTTCAATAGCGATAAGAAATGTAGTCATCTTGCAATATCCTAATCATATAATATCCTTGCGGACATTAAATTAAGCATAATATTAAGACAAATATTGTAACTATGAATAGAAGTGAAAGAGTGAGGTTTCTTATTTGCTTCTTTCCCTCACTTGGAAAAAAAAAGTTTTCCTATGTGAACGAATTCAATTATGTGCTTTGTTCAATTTAAATGTGTTTTGTTCTTATTTGGTACCTAATTTTATACCTATTATTATAAATGTTGTATTTTTTTAAATAACCTTTTATACTGAAAAAACATGTATATTTTAACTCTCCTTATAAAATTATTACTTACGCTACTTATTTCATTTACTCAAATAATAAGTTAGAAAATCTCATAAATTTTAAATACTTGGCAGCAAGTAGACGAAATTGTTCGCAGTTCCTGCCATGTCTAGACGATTGGTATACCCCCGTACCAAGAGTCTAGCGATAGCACGTTTGCGATTGGTTTGTATGGTAAGCGAAAGAATTAGCGACACTTTCATTGAATTTTATGATAACGAGTGAAGGTAGGTGAATGACCTGTATTGCCACGCTATTTGGCATCGAGTATAGACAAGAATGTCGAAATTGTTGTGCAATCATTTTTATTTTCAAATAATTGAAGGAGCCTAGCGCCATCTGTTAGTTTAATGTATAATTACTTGCTCTGATAAATAACTACTGAGAACACAACACAACACCATTTGCCCCACCCGCCGCCATCATGCCGCCATATTGCTTGTTCTGTGACGTTTGGATTATGATTGTGTTTAAATAAAATAAAAAATAAAATTCGTTTATTTCAGGCACAAAAATACGACCCATATCACATACAAATGAAAAATACACTAAAACATTATAAGTTTATAACAGTTGAAGAATTAGTATGATTTATAACTAAGTTCGTTTTATAATAACTATAAGAATTAATTGCTTAAAAGAGAATCTGGGTGTGATTAAAATAAATAAACAAAGCAATTATTAAGACTGAAATTACCGTTAAAGTTATAAAGAGTAATTTTTTTGTGTAACAAATATTTATTTTTTAATACGTTTCAGCAGAAATTAACTTAATTAAAATTCTTCAAAAAAGGCTAACCCCTCTTAAAAAACACAAAAGAAATGTTTTTTTCTTAAGTCTCGAAGTCCCGGAACCTTCCGGGACTTTGATTGTAGGCTGTCCCGTGTCCCGGAACTTTGAAATTGTCGGGAATTCCCAAACTCTAGTGTGAAGAGCTTGGAACCATATTCCGGACAAATGTTTTTTTTTTATATAATATAGGCTTGCGTTTGACCACGATCTCGTTTAGATTGCTTGAAAATATGATTTAGGCATATTTGCGCAGCGCAAGTCAAACTAAGCGATAGGCCTCATTAGTGCGTTGCGTTGCGTCGTCGCAACGGATCAACGCATTGTATGCCACAGCTGCGTTACCACAATGCACGACGTCGCACACGGGACAGCCTACAATCAAAGTCCCGGAAGGTTCCGGGACTTTGGTTGTAGGCTGTCCCGTGTCCCGGAACTTTGAATTTGTCGGGAATTCCCAAACTCTAGTGTGAAGAGCTTGGAACCATATTCCGCAGAAATGTTTTTTTTTTATATATTATAGGCTTGCGTTTGACCACGATCTCGTTTAGATTGCCTGAAAATATGATTTAGGCATCTTTGCGCAGCGCAAGTCAAACTAAGCGATAGGCCTCATTAGTGCGTTGCGTTGCGTTGTCGCAACGGATCAACGCATTGTATGCCACAGCTGCGTTGCCACGATGCACGACGTCGCACAAAAGAGGGTGACGCACGCCAACGCAGCACAGCGTCTCAGTGTCGATTTCAGTCTTCATTCAACAATGGATCGGAACAAATGTGTGTTACGCATCAACCGAAACAAACATAGAAACAATAAATGATTCTGGTATCTCCATTGATTGCATTAAGAAATAGTGAGTGTCCGTCGTCGCACTGGAGCTCCGACAGCACATCACCTTCCCTCCCCCCCTCCCCCCGCTTCGTCTCTCGTCCGTCAACCCGTCGAAACGTCGCGTGCGAACCGCAACGCCTAATGTGGCATGTTACTAAAAATATATGTAAAACGACGTAACGTTGACGCGGCGACGACGCAATGCAACGCAATAATGAGGTCTCTCTCTAAATGATAAGCAACGCCACTGCAGTAGGACGAGTGTTGCAGGAGTTTATAGGCCCCGCGACGATGACCACTTACAACCAGGCAGGAGGACCGTCAGTTTTCTGCAGCGACTTGTTTAATTTTTTTTCTCAACCTGTACCCCCCAAATCTTTCCAATTGTCTCTTTACTGCGCGATGTTTCACCATTTCAGAGACCTAAACGTATCTTTATATTCCCATCATAAATCTTGTAATAATACATCACATCATACATCATCTTGTAATCATTATTAAGTCTAGTAATATTTAGGCATAATTGTTTGTTGTGTGAAATAAATAAATAAATACTAAAAAAAATGTTACTCTGTGTTGTGTTAACCTCGTATTACGTAATTTCTGGTACGAGAAATTTTTATATGGGGTCAGTGACTGATGGGAGTTATTTTATGTTTCAGCTAACACACTTCATTACGCTTCTGCAGAAAAGCGAGATTCACGCGAACAAACTGTATATCTGAAATTAACGAATAAACACCATGGGTCGTATCTTATCTGCGAAGTTCAAACTATGATCAGTGAACATTCCAAATATTTGCTTAAGTTGGAATTTTCTAAGCTGGATCCCATCGATAACAATGGTATGTATTCATAGTCTATACAAAACGTTTTAATATTTTTTAATGGAATAGTAAATTTTCTCAGTTTTTGTTTTTATTATATAACTATACTATATCCGCTGGAACAATTTAATGGAGCGTTGTCTCTGTCACACAATCCCATACAAAAGACAAGGACACAAAACGGTCAGTGGGCGTCAACAAAACTGATAAAAGTAAAGGTGTGTTCATATGCAATATTTACATTTATTTTACATTTAACATTATTTAAAGTACATCATTACATTCAGTTGAGGAAAAGGCTCCTTTTCGCCTTTATTCCACAGAATTACTGTCGGCCATTTTACAGATGCAAATCGATAGAATAATCGAACAGTCCGTTGAACTAGTGTCAAGTCTTCAGGTATATAAACAATCACAAGGTCAAAACTACCAGCTGGGTCCCTCGGTACAAAACTATCAAGATTTCGAATAACAAGCCGGGTCAAGAACCAACTTAACATATTGCACTAGCACAGTGAGCATGTCTGAACAGTACACACGGCTACACATCAAGCTATACATTACCAGTATAAGCTGACCTCTTATTCTACGAAAAGCTTACACAATGCGAGGTCAGCTTATCTAAATAATAAAACCGGCCAAGTGCGAGTCGCACTCGCACACGAAGAGTTCTGTACCAATATCTATAAAAACGGCAATAAAATCACATTTGTTGTACGGAAGGCCCCCCGTAATTAAGAATTTTATTTTAATTTAATTATTTATTTTAAAAGTGAATAATTTCTCTCAATATTCTGTGAAACTTTCAAGCGTTTACCTGTTGCCGTTATCAATATAGAGCAAAAACGAGCAAAAAAAAAATAACGTTTGTTGTATGGCAGCCCCCCCCCCCCGTTAATATGAATTTTTATTTAATTTAATTATATATTTTTAAAGTGATTATAACTCAAAATTCTGTGAATATTTCAAGCGTCTACCTATTGCCGTTGTCAATATCTAGCAAAAATGAGCAAAAAACATCACGTTTGTTGTATGGCAGCCCCCCCGAAAATATGATTTTTTCTTTAATTTAATTATTTATTTTTAAAGTGATTACTTATAACAAAAAATTCTGTGAATATTTCAAGCGTTTATGTGTTGCCGTTATCAGTATAGAGCAAAAACGAGCAAAAAACATCACGTTTCTTGTATGTCAGCCCCCCCCCCCTCTCCCCCCACCCCGTAAATATGAATTTTCTTTTAATTTAATTATTTATTTTTAAAATGATTACTTATAACAATAAAATCTGTAAATATTTCAAGCGTTTACCTGTTGCCGTTGTCAATATCTAGCAAAAATGAGCAAAAAACATCACGTTTGTTGTATGGCAGCCCCCCCGAAAATATGATTTTTTCTTTAATGTAATTATTTATTTTTAAAGTGATTACTTATAACAAAAAATTCTGTGAATATTTCAAGCGTTTATGTGTTGCCGTTATCAGTATAGAGCAAAAAACATCACGTTTCTTGTATGGCAGCCCCCCTCCCCCCCCCCCATCCCGTAAATATGAATTTTCTTTTAATTTAATTATTTATTTTTAAAGTGATTACTTATAACAAAAAATTCTGTAAATATTTCAAGCGTTTACCCGTTGCCGTTATCAATATCAAGCAAAAACGAGCAAAAAACAGTACGTTTGTTGTATGGCAGCCCCCCCCCCCCCCCCGTAAATATGAATTTTTCTTTAATTTAATTATTTATTTTAAAGTGATTATAACTCAAAATTCTATGAATATTTCAAGCGTCTACCTGTTGCCGTTGTCGATATCTAGCAAAAATGAGCAATAAACATCACGTTTGTTGTATGGCAGCCCCCCCAAAGATATGATTTTTTCCTTAATTTAATTATTTATTTTAAAAATGATTACTTATTACAAAAAATTCTGTAAATATTTCAAGCGTTTACCTGTTGCCGTTATCAATATCAAGCAAAAACGAGCAAAAAACAGTACGTTTGTTGTATGGCCGCCCCCCCCCCTCGTATATATGAATTTTTCTTTTATTTAATTATTTATTTTTAAAGTGATTATAACTCAAAATTCTGTGAATATTTCAAGCGTCTACCTGTTGCCGTTGTCAATATCTAGCAAAAATGAGCAAAAAACATCACGTTTGTTGTATGGCAGCCCCCTCAAAAATATGATTTATTCTTTAATTTAATAATTTATTTTTAAAGTGATTACTTATAACAAAAAATTCTGTGAATATTTCAAGCGTTTATGTGTTGCCGTTATCAGTATAGAGCAAAAACGAGCAAAAAACATCACGTTTCTTGTATGGCAGCCCGCCCCCCCCGTAAATATGAATTTTCTTTTAAAAATAATTATTTATTTTTAAAATGATTACTTATAACAAAAAATTCTGTAAATATTTCAAGCGTTTACCTGTTGCCGTTGTCAATATCTAGCAAAAATGAGCAATAAACATCACGTTTGTTGTATGGCAGCCCCCCCAAAGATATGATTTTTTCCTTAATTTAATTATTTATTTTAAAAATGATTACTTATTACAAAAAATTCTGTAAATATTTCAAGCGTTTACCTGTTGCCGTTATCAATATCAAGCAAAAACGAGCAAAAAACAGTACGTTTGTTGTATGGCAGCCTCCCCCCCCCCCCCCCGTATATATGAATTTTTCTTTTATTTAATTATTTATTTTTAAAGTGATTATAACTCAAAATTCTGTGAATATTTCAAGCGTCTACCTGTTGCCGTTGTCAATATCTAGCAAAAATGAGCAAAAAACATCACGTTTGTTGTATGGCAGCCCCCTCAAAAATATGATTTATTCTTTAATTTAATAATTTATTTTTAAAGTGATTACATATAACAAAAAATTCTGTGAATATTTCAAGCGTTTATGTGTTGCCGTTATCAGTATAGAGCAAAAACGAGCAAAAAACATCACGTTTCTTGTATGGCAGCCCGCCCCCCCCGTAAATATGAATTTTCTTTTAAAAATAATTATTTATTTTTAAAATGATTACTTATAACAAAAAATTCTGTAAATATTTCAAGCGTTTACCTGTTGCCGTTATCAATATCAAGCAAAAATGAGCAAAAAACATCACGTTTGTTGTATGGCAGCCGCCCCGAAAATATGTTTTTTTCTTTAATTTAATTATTTATTTTTAAAGTGATTACTTATAACAAAAAAATCTGTAAATATTTCAAGCGTTTACCTGTTGCCGTTATCAATATCTAGCAAAAATGAGCAAAAAAATCACGTTTGTTGTATGGGAACCCCCCTTAAATACTTATTTTAGTCTATTTTTAGTATTTCTTGATAAAGCGGCAATTGAAATACATCATTTTGTAACAATGTCAACTGTCTAACTATCACGGTATAGGATATACAGCCTGTGACCAGGTGACAGACGGACAGACAGACTGACAGCGGAGACTTAATAATAGGGTCTCACTTGACCGTTTGGGTATGGAACCCTAAAAAACTAGCGCTCTTTACGCAGCCTTAGCGTAATTCTTCTACCAGTAACATTCCAGCCCATTTTTTCCCTATTATCTTGTTTCGGCGAATAGACTATAGTGTGTCGCACCGAACCGAGGTCTCGCGAGTCTCCCATAAAAACACAACAAATAATGAGACTGCGTCTAATTGGTATAGGTAGGTATACATTTAACGAAAATAATTCTTATTTGAAATCTGTCCATATATAACTGTCGTACTGGTACCGAAATCAGGCCAACACCGTCAGGTGGGGCGTAGAGCAGTCGGATAGTTACCATCTGTCGTGTGGCGTGAGGCAGGGGGGGATCACCTCTCCCGATCTCTCTCTCACCTATATTAACGACCTGATCGTGGAGCTGAACAGCACTCCGGTAGGGCTCAGGTTGGATGACAGATATGTCAACAACTTAAGCTACGCTGATGACATGGTGCTGCTCAGTCCCTCGATCAAGGGTTTACGAAAGCTGACTGCGATTTGTGAAAGATACACGTAAGATCATGATTTAATATACAACGTTAAAAAAACAGAAATGGTGGTATTCAGATCGGGAAGAGGTCCCCAAAACGTACCAGCGGTTTATATTGGCGGGCAACCCATAGGGGTAGTGAATAGTTTCAAGTACCTTGGCCACATCGTGACTTCCAGCCTGAAAGATGACGCAGATGTAGAACGCCAGTGCAGAGCCTTATGTATTGTGGGCAATATGATTGCAAGAAAATTCTGCAAGTCGACTCCTGACGTGAAAGTGACGCTTTTTAGGTCTTTTTGCTAGACTTTTTACACGTGTCAACTCTGGACAGAGTATACTAAAAAGTCCCATGACAGTATAAGGGTAGCCTATAATAACATTTTTAGACAACTGATGGGCTTAAAGCGCTACTGTAGTGCCTTCGAAACGTTTAACGAAGCATGCGTTGATACTTTCAACGCTAGTTCAGCGTAGGAGGATAGCGTCTTTCATGTCCAGAGTTGACACTTGTAATAACGCTATCATTAGAAGTCTGGCAGAAAGTCTTATACATTCTAAGATGTATAGACGTTGGATGGGCATTGCCACCTAAACTACTTAAGGTGATTTATTGTGAATTATGTGTATTGTATTGCAATACAATACAATTACTCACCCCCCCCCCCCCTTTCTTATCCCCCCGCCCCCTTCTGAGAATATGTAGTGTAATTCTGAAACAGCAAATCCTAGCCGTAAAATGGAACATTACGGGAGTTTTTAATTTTTACTTAAACAAGTTTTTTTTTTTATTTTTACAGATCCAATAATTCAAGTTAACGGTTTGACGTTGGCCCCAAGTAACAAAGAGTATTTGTATGAGTATAACAATGGAGAAAACTGCACAATTAAAGGTTCAACCAAAAATGAATACAAGTGGGCATGTTTTACCGAAGGATATGATGGCAAGGAGTTACAACGGCAAATAAGTGAGAAGCAAATTTCTGATCGAACTAAGCAAGATTTCCAAATCAACTTGGGCAAATCGGCGTTGTATGTATTTATGTATACGTGTTTGTTTGGTAGAGGATAACTATCGAAGCGTTTATCCGATCGTCGTGAAATTTGGTAGTTGAATTAAATACGCTAAAAATTAGATTGGGGGGGGGGAGTTCTTGAGATATTGGGGTTCAAGAGGGGTAAAACTAAACAAAATGGGACTATCCAGTCAAGAGTGAGTGAACTTGGTCAAAATTCACAGGGTCCACCAGTGGCTCGACAATGCTGAAATTTGGTACGCGTGTACCTTTAGTCACACATATATAGGAAAAAGTCTGAAATCCAGAATAACTACAATTTCTACCCCAAAAAACTGTTACCAATTAACATGAACTCCCGTTACCTGTAATTTGAATGAAACTGTTTGGTCAAGTTATCTGGTTATCATTTCGTGGCACAATTTTGATATTCAAAGATTACAAATAATATTTTTTTTTGTTGTTAAGGGAGACTCGCGAGATCTCAGTTCGGCGCGAACCAATATTTATGAAGGTTTCGAATATGGAAACCTATTTGGTGATAATTGGAGCCGACACACGTCTAATATTTATTTTCGCAAACCTAGCGCTTGTCTAATATTATTATATATATATATAAAAGAAAGTCGTGTTAGTTACACTATTTATAACTCAAGAACGGCTAAACCGATTTGCCTGTAAATTGGTAGGGAGGTAGGTAAGAACCAGGAGAAGGACATAGAATACTTTTTATCCCGTTCCCGTCGTTCCCGTAGGACGTGACATAAAACGTCAAAGAGAATCAAGTCACTATAAAACGTCGTATAACAAAAACGCATCTGACATGGAATAACAAAACAGCTATGACAGCAAATGACAGCTAAACGTAATTTTGTCTATGGATAAGTATGGTTGTATAATGATGGCCGGGGACAAGGTACGAAGTTCGGCGGGCCCACTTGTATTTTATAAATTATTCCCACAGAGGCTTGCACAAGCCTATCGTTGAGATGTGTGGGCTCGATTAATAGTTGACTGTAAGGTCACAACGATTTTAAACTCACAGACGACGTTAACGATGCCCTAAATTACCAAATAAAAACATAGGTAATGAGGGATCCCTATTATTTTATCTGAAGATCTGAAATTTGATACATAGGTAGGTAGTGATCGCACAACTTTTGTGTGACTAAATGAGCTAAAAATGTGGAGGGGGGAGGGGGTTGAGATATTGGGGTTTAAGAGGGGTAAAACAATGAAAATTAGACTATCAGTCAAATGTTTCGGATGCAGCAGAAGCTGGAATATCAAGAATAAATAAATGGCTACAACAAAACCTTCTCACACTAAACACTAAGAAAACCATGTATGTATGTTTTCATAAGACAGCAGCATCCGCGCCATCAATGGAAACAGAAATAAAAATACACAGTGCATGTTCCGGGAACACTTCCTGCAATTGCGATGCACTGACCAGAACCAAGGTCATGAAATACCTGGGTGTTTTGGTCGATGAAAATTTAACGTTTAAACACCATCTAGAAACTCTGTCGGGAAGAATAAGAAAGGTGGTTAATATAATGAGACACATGAGAAACGTTGCTTGTGTTGAAGTCCTAGAATCAGTCTATTTTGCGTTGTGTCAGTCCCTTCTATTATACTGCGTCACCTGTTGGGGTAGCGCAGCTAAGACGCACTTGTTACAAGTTGAGAGGGCACAACGTTCAGTTCTAAAGGTCATGCTAAGGAAGCCATATAGATTTCCCACAATTGACCTCTACAGAGAAAGTGGTTACCTTAGGCAGCTTTTCATTTTAAAAACCACATCCATTGTTCATAAGACCGTATTGACATCTCTAAGCTATGAAACCCATATTGAGAAAAGGATCTTTAAGATACCCACACCTCCATGCATAACATCTTTCGCACAACGATTTGGCCTTTTCATAAAGTCACACGTATACAACAGTGTTCTTAAATACTGTGATTTAAAGGACAAATCAGTCTACCAGACAAAATGTGTATGTATTATATGTTATGTGTAATATTTTTATTTTAACAAATCAAATCATCTATTTTAATTTTATCAAGATTTTCAAAGATGACAATGCTGTTTATGATACAGCGTTTGTTCACAAATTTGTTTGATAACAAACATTGCTCACAGAGAGCCTCAAGCTAAGCTTTAAGAATAAGAATAAATTGGATTAAATTGAAATCATTGGATTAGCTTTCCAGAGTATTTTGGGATTGTTTTTATTGTCTTCTAATTGTTTTTTATAGTAATCAGCTTTAACTTTTCGGAGAATTTTTTTTTACAGATATTCCTATAATTCCTAAACTTTGTGACGCTCAATATCATTTGGTTGTGATTTCGAGTCGCAGTGCAACTTGTTTTGATGGCGCATGCATCTGAATAGCCTTGGAGTGATCCACGATTACATAGTTACCAATTTGCGACCTATTTTCACAGTAGTGATGTATTTACTGACTATCGTTTGTACTAGTTTGTAGAAAGAGAGAAGGTCTGTATCTATATTAAAATCATTGATGACCACAGACCAATCAATAGACCATTTTTGAAGTGCAGCTGCTTCAAAATCAGATTTTTTGTCTATAACGGGGTGCTGACGTGGTTTGCTGTTTAGTAATAAGCCCACTATTACAATGTCGTGATCCGTTATTGAGGATTAACATACAATACCGCAGGGTTTTGTAGTAAATTTAACAAATATATGATCCAAACAGGACGGTCCACGAGTACGTTTTGTAATAGCTGGTAACAATCCATGCGAGGCCAGGAGACCTAAATAGTCATGAGATTGATTATCAGAAGTGCTGCATAAATTAATGTTCATATTACCTGCGGCTACAAGGTAAGGTCTGCTTATATTACTTCTCAAAGCGGAGTCTAGCGAGTTTACAAATGGTTCTATATTGGAGTTAGATTGCTTATATTACTTCTCAAAGCGGAGTCTAGCGAGTTTACAAATGGTTCTATATTGGAGTTAGATGGAAAACGGTAGATACCTAAGAGTGAAATGTTTTTGTTAATATTAACAAGCAGACAGTCAGCACCACGAAATGTTACTGTCGAGATTACTTGTATTATGTGATGTGGATTTTCGTTGGGGTTTTTATTAATGCCGACTATTTCTATCTCGTTCTTCAAATATAACTGAGTACGAGAGTTTTGCTGTTCGCGTAGTTGTATTTTCGAGTGAAATGTTGACGGACGTCCTCTGTTCTAGGACGCTGATCCTTTCCTCATTCTGTAGCATGTTCATCTTGTATTCGTCTAATCGCGAGTTGCACCTGGCTATGTGCTCTCTCAGGAATTTCATTTCAGTCTTTTCTTCGACTACATCCAAGCGCAGGAGTTTAATTTTGGCGGGAGCGCTTAGTGAGTGAGAGTCTGTGCTGGGGGACTGTGCTAAGCGGGTTCAGTGGTGCAGTTCTACGGGAAACGTCGCGAAGTGTAACATGCGGATAGTCGGAGATAATCGAAGCGGACGCACGTACGGAGGTATTTGAATTATCCCTTTAGGCGTTCGAGACTGACACAAAGGACACAGCCATTTACATTTAACACCCTCTGGTATTATTTTCACGTCTGATATGTTGACACATGAAGAGTGAAATAGTCTAGCACACTTTGAGCTTTTTATACACTGCCCATCTATAAAGGGGTCGGCACAAGTGGCGCAGTTATTGACCATTTTTGCGGGGCTTACCGTAAGTATTGGCAAAAATAAAAAAAGCGCGCGCGTGATAGCAAGCTTTTTGAAACAAGTTAATATTCAAAATAATGAACTCCAATTTTACACCGGCACTGTATAAAATTAGGAAGAGAGTTTCTTGAGATATATTAGTATTTTTTTAAGCACACGGGATACGTCTTCGCCTTAGTATAAGCGAATTCGTACTCGATCAAAACAATTCACAAGACCTACAGTTTCATTCAAATTACAGGTATCGGGAGTTCATGTCAAGTACAGATTTTTCCCTATATTTGTGTCACTAAAGCTACGCGCATACCATACTTCAGCACTGTGGGGTCACTGGTGTACCCTGTAAGTTTTGTCAACGTTCTGTTTTTATTATGGCTAATAACATAAAAACTACTAGGTTTTACTAAAATAAAAACGGAATCGAAATTTACTATAGAAGACCTTTCATTTGACGTTCCACCTGACCTAATAATCTCATTTTTTACCCCTCTTGAACCCCAATATCATTAACCCCTTAACATTTTAAGCTCATAATCACACAAAAATTGTGACATCACTACCTACCTATGTATCAAATTTCACGATCGGATCAACGCTTCGAAAGTTATCCTTGGACAAACAAACATACATACATATACCAATTTGCCTAAGTTGATTTGGAGATCTCGTTTCGATCAATCAATTAAGGGGATGTTTTTCCGAACGGACGAATTAAAATATGATGATTTTGAGGAAACTTTTTTTTTCGAATCAAGTTCGATAAAAAATATTGTGTTTTGGGCTTGATATCTATCTAATTGGTATTACATATAATCATAATTAATTTAAAAAAAATATATGTCATCTAACATGTGTAACATGTGTCAATGTATATCATGTGAAACACAGAACACAAAAAACAATAGAAGTCGTAAGTAGGCTGAACCCGCGTGACACCAAGTACGCGGAGTTCCGCGCACTACAAGCTTCGCTCACTTCAGTCGTGTTTCAATTACTAGCCGAACCAAAAATTTGACAAAAGGGGGCATCCTATCACCGGTAAGTATTATTTTATTGTTTTTTGTTAGTTTTGTTAAAAATGCTAAATCGTCAAACAAAATAGACTGTGACTCATACTCCTTAAGTTCGCGTTTCTTTTAAACCTCAACTTAAGCTACTCAATTAGGGATGTGACCCCAATACACTGATGAATGTGTTATCGATAGCTTTAATTAGTTACCCCTATTAAAAGGTGTATAAGTTTTAGGGCGTTAATTCCTTGTTGTTTTATTGATGATTTTCTGAATGTATTTTAGACATATGGTGTGAAATAATATAATAACTTCTGTTTTCAGTTTCCCCAAGGCGCAAGACATAAAAAAAAATTAAAAAACGTACAACTTATGAGTCATCCAGCATACAGAGTCATGACCTGGCACCGTGTGACTTTTTTCTGTTCCCAAAAATTAAGAATTAATTACCCGATCAACGGTTTTCATCACCAGAAGAGGCTGTCGAAGAGTCTGAATAATATGTATCTGACGTCACAACCGGAGGAGTGGCACAAATGTTTTCAAAATTTGTTCAATCTTATAAAAAAGTGCATTGACGCAAAGGGAGAATATTTTGAGAAACAATAAATTCATTTTTGACCATTATCAGTATTTTTTTATTGATTCCGGAAACTTTTAGTGTGCCCCTCAAATAATTATACAGTATATAATATTCCAGTAATATAATATTTTTAAGTAAGTATTTATGATTTGGATACCTGTGATTATGTTAAGAAAGAAAGAAAAGAAAAGCTTTTTATTTCGACCACCACAAATATAACCTGACGTACCTATTTCGTTACCCGTAGTAGGTAGGTGATAATCGATATCGATACAATCGTCTTGTATGCTCATTGGTACATCACTAAGTGAGTAGCGCTGTTATTTAAACATGCCCGTAACAGCCATTGCATTATCAATCTTATTCTTTGAAGTTAGAGACTATAACAAAAATCGTTAGCGACAGCGCCATCTGTTGTTGAGTGGCTTTGTTTTGTGGGTAATCAAGTAACAGCCATTGCATTATCAGTCTTATTTCTAATAAATAGAGACGAAAATAAAAATATTTTCTAAATCGCCATCTTTTGCCGAGTAGAAGAAGTAAACCTAAATTTTTTGTTACTGTTTATTTTATTGAATTTTAAACCATGTTCCATAGTAGCTAAGTTTTTATATCCGTTAAATTGGTTTTATGGTTTGAGGCCTCTTTGAACGTTCTCTTTCAACCAATTATAACTTTTATTTCTAAGCGTGCTAGTTTTTACATGTGTGAGTTTAGCTACACTGGTTTTCTTAGTAAAAAGTCATCATGCTAGTTCTATTGTTTTTTATGTTCTGTGATGTGTAAAATGTCGTAAAATCAGATTTTCGTGATATCGAATTGCCTACTTTGAGACCCACCAATCTAAATCTTCTCTTCTTTTCAGCGGATAACATACAGACCGGTTGGAATGTGTCTGTTCCTTTTGGCAAAGATATGAATTTTACGTGCGAAGTAGAAGAAAAATACATTCGCTTAAAATTACTACATGCTGCTATCCCGTTTAATTATTGTAAGTGAACCCGAAATGTTATTCTTATAGTTATATCGAAATCAAACAGATTGAAAACAAAACAAATGAGGGTTTTTCTATTTCGATAAAAAAAATGGCACTCCTGGAGTGCCGACAGAAGTGAAAACTTGAATAATTACGAGATACGTATTTTTTCGGTCCATCCACCAAAAACCCTGTATACACAGGTGTCGTATAACGGTAACGGTAACAGTGAATGTTCAATGTTTTTTTCCTAACTCAAAAAATGCCCAAAGCGCTTAAAGAAGTTTTCACTACTTACACAGGCTGTTTGGTAATATGCTGACGATATTCAGGTGACGGTTTCTCAAAATATAAAAAATCACTTCTTGAAAAAAAAAAACAACTAGTTATGTTATCAAATTGTAAAGAAAAGCGACTAAGTTTAGGTGATTAATCTTATAATATAAAAATGAATCGCAAAATGTGTTGGTAAGCGCATAACTCAACAACGCCTGGACCATTTTGGCCAATTATTTTTTGTTGTATTTCTTATTGTCAGGAGAAGGTTCTGATGAAAGAAAAAATTAAGAAAATTGCGCGTAAAAATAGAAAATTTAAGAATACTTAACCACCATATAAAATTATTTATAATCTAACCTTAGCGCTTTTATAATGTAACCTTATGACGTTTGACATAGAATTGACAGAATGCGTGCTGCAAATATCGTCAAAGAGGATGTTTAAAAATGAATATCGTTTGAAACAGATGTTTCGGTAGGAGTTATCCCGAGATATATTGTTTATATATATAAAAATTAATTGCTGTTCGTTAGTCTCGCTACAACTCGAGAACTGGTGGAGCGATTTGGCTAATTTTGGTATTGAATTATTTGTGGAAGTTATTCATTTTCTCAGACATAATGATGGCCGGGGACAACAATTGACAATTCTACCAGGGTGACTTATATTGACAGCCCGCGTTATACCTATGCATGTCAAGCCGATACGAAGTTCGGCGGGACCACTAGTTCGATATAAAACTTACTGACTACTCTTGCAATCGACATCCAAAAATAAAGGCCGATTTGATATATCTTTCGGAACCGGCTTCAGGTTTTGGGTTAAAAAGGGGCAACAAGAGATATCTCGAGACGTCACCAATACAGTATCTGTGGTTAGATGGCAAGCATTATGCAATAGCAAAACATAAGTTTAAAGTGTTTGTTTCTACATGCCAAAACAAATTTCACATTTCTCTGGTAAACATTTCACCAATGTATTTATTAAGCTCATCAAAATAATCCCTTTCATTTTTGCGCGTGTATTAACAGACATCCTATATACTCGTATGTACATACCCTTATTGTTATGTTTAATTTAACTACCTATGTACTCTGAGCTAGTTGGGTTTGAAGTCCTGTAGGTATTTCACCATCCTTTGGTATTTAATTTTGTGTCGTGACTAATAAATTTTTCGATTTCTATTTCTACCTAATCGAAATATACATTTTCAGGTCCCATCATCAGCGGTTTATCGCCAGAGAGAACGCTGGCGAAATTTAGCAAAGCCTTGAGGACATATAAAATTTTATATAAAAATCCAGTTGATACCACCTTAGAATTGACATGTGGCTTGAATGTGACAGGATGTCAATGGGTCAAGGATAATGGACATGGTACGTTCTTGGTAATAAAATATAACAAGTCAAGACTGCGAGTCTCCGATTAAAACAAAAATATATAATTTGTAATCTTGGACTATCAAAATAGTGCCAAGAAAAGTTATCCAAATTACTTGACCTCCAGTTTCATTCAAATTACAGGTAACGGGAGGTCATGTCCTGTGGTTATTTTTTTTTTGATACAAATTGCAGTTATTTTGAATTTCAGACTTTCGTCTATATTTGTGTCACATAAGCTACACGCATACCAAACTACAGCACTGTGGGGTCACTGGTGTACCCTGTGAATTTTGTCAAAGTTTAGTTTTTATCATGGCTAATAACTCAAAAACTAGAAAGAAATTACGAAAAAAATAAACAAAGTCTAAATGAACTAATGAATACCTTTTCTTTGACGTTACATTTGACCTGATAGCCTCATTTTCATTTTTTCTCTCTCATCTCAACAACCCCCCAACATTTTTAGCTCATTTAGTCACACCAAAATTGAGCCATTACTACTTACCTATGTATTAAATTTCACGATGAATGTATCAACGTTTCGAAAGTTATCCTCGGACATACATACATAAATACAACGCCGATTTGCCCAAGTTGATTAATGGCGGGTTCCTTTAGCCGTCGGTA
Source organism: Philereme vetulata (assembly GCA_918857605.2). Taxonomy (NCBI): domain Eukaryota; kingdom Metazoa; phylum Arthropoda; class Insecta; order Lepidoptera; family Geometridae; genus Philereme; species Philereme vetulata. The sequence continues at coordinate 5,360,232 of OU975453.1, forward strand.
ACCGACTACGCCTCGTATCTCCTTGAAAAAGTGTCAAACTTTTGACAGGTTTTCAAGGAGAAACGAGTCGTAGCTGGTTACCGACGGATATAGAAATCCGCCATTAGAGATCTCGCTTCGCTCGATCAATAATGCTGGATTATAAGATTTATAAGGCATGATGACAGATTTTGAAAAACTGTGCTGTAGTGTTCGGAAACGTATATTATATATAACAAATAACATATTTCTTATAACGCTTGTCAGTGTCACGGCGTCGCTTGTGACGTCACACTTGAGTAAACGAAACGTACTATACGTTTCGCCATCAACTTATCTGTAGAACGGCCAAAAGGGGAACTACTGACGCCATTTTGACAACGTCATTTTGTTGTTGTCAGTCCTTGCCAGTACTTGTACATTATAATGATTCCGAGGCCAAATGGCTAAAACTCCTCACCGATGAGTCAGGTCCGTTGTCTTATGTATATCTTTGCCGCCAAATAGCAGTACTTGTGCTGCTGTGTTCCGGTTAGATGGTAATGGTATGTTCCTGTAAGTACTGGCACATAGACATAACAGCTAAGTCCTATAGTATGGCAACGTATCCTCATAGAGATCAAGACAACATAATACCTTGTTTTGAATTCTATGTGGATATCCATGGGCTGCAGTAGCCACTTAACATCTGGTGGACTGCATGCTCATTTGCCATATAAGTTGTGTAAAAAAAATATTTTACTAGCTTACTACTGAACTAAAAGAATGCATGTATTAAAATATTTCATAGTTCGAGTATTAAAAAAGACAAGTAGTTTATTTTTGTAATAGGTGGCAACATTTTTCGATCGTTGCGCCATCGCTACATCTACAGTTAGATTGGTTGTACTGTAAACACTATATTTCCAGACGCTCATCGAACAATTTAGTTACTGATAACAGAGGTGCTCAAAAGTGACGTCATTCGCTCTGATTGGTGTTCATACAGATGGCGGACTTCCGTTTGAACCGACTTCAAAAAAGAAGTTCTCAATTCGACTGTTATTTTTATGTTTTTACCTCAGAAATTTTGCCTGGGTGAACCAATTTTTATGATATTATTCTTTTTTTATTTGGTGCTTCCCGTGTGGTCCCATTTCCATTTGGTCCAGTTCTGACAATGGCATCCATGAGAACACCATAAAAGATATCAATTTCTTTAATTTTTATGTTATGTTATGCTTGTTATCTCACAACCCCGTTTTAAATCAACCGATTTAGAAAATTAGTTTTTTTTAATTATGCTTTTACTGTACTATTGGTATAGTACTTTTAGATTGATCCCATTGAAATTTTATCAAAATTGCTAGAGTAGTTTGGTTTTTAGTATAAACTGAAGTCAGTTATATTTTTGTTAAAAAATTACTTGTTTGTAGTTTTATTTTATCAAAATAATTACGAATATCGCTGTTGATAAAAAAAATAAGTGCGTGTTTCGTATTCCGTGACTCAAGTATCATTAAATAAATAATAGATTGGGAAAAAAGTCTTTTCGCATTATAGTATGTATGAACTTGTAATAAAATCTCTTTGGCTATACTATTTGTATCTGGCTAGTCTTGGTATTACACAAAGTTTAAATTTAAAAGAAGATAATTCCAAATTCATATAAGGAAAATGTGTGATTTTTATTTGTTTTTCGTACTGTAAAGATGAGTGAATCTAATGAAGAAATTCGATACATTTTAAACTTTTACTAGAAAAAGGTAAAAATGCAACGCAAGCCGCGACAAAAATTTGCGATGTTTATGGACCTAATACAGTGTCTGTGAGAGTAGCACAAATTTGGTTTAAGCGTTTTCAATACGGAAATTTTGATGTCAAAGATGCACGTCGCTCTGGTCGCCCTATTAAATTGATGGCATTTTTGAAAAAGTGGAGCAAAATCTGCATCAGTTACGACGTTGAAGGTCGTGGTTAAAGGCCGGTCAGGCTTCACAGACTGTGGCGAAACCCGGGTTAACTCGCAACAAGTTGATACTGTGTGTGTGGTGGGATTGGAAGGGCATTATTCATTATGAGCTATTACCACGAGGCAGGACCATCGATTCTGAACTCTACTGCGAACAACTGATGAGACTAAAGCAAGAAGTTGAGAGAAAGCAGCCGGAATTAATCAACAGAAGGGGTGTGGCTTTTTCATCATGATAACGCTAGACCTCACACATCTTTAGCCACTCAGCAAAAATTAAGAGAGTTTGGCTGGGAAGTGTTAATGCATCTGCCGTATAGTCCTGACCTTGCACCTTCAGATTTCCGCCTGTTTTAGTCTCTTCAGATATCTTTAGGCAGTGTCAGATTAACATCACGAGAGGACTACCAAAACTACTTGTAGCGGTATTTTGATCAGAAGCCCCAAAATTTCTATAGCAATGGGATCATGTCCCTACTTACAAGATGGCAAAAAGTTATCGAACAAAATGGTACCTACATACATTATTTAAAAATCAATAAACTATATTAAAAAATGTTTTGAATTTTCTTAAAAAATGCGAAGAAACTTTTCCCCAACCTAATAGATAAATTTTCATTCTAATCTACAAAAAGTTTTGCAAATTCGGAATCACCCCGCTCAGATTTAAAATACTAGTTCCGGTATACAATGTATGTGTAATATAAATATAGTCTCCTATTTCATTAATAAAAATATGTATAACTAGCTGTTGCCCGCGACTTCGTACGCGTTACACTATTAAATTATTATTATTTGTAATACACAGGCTGCTCTTAGAGCTGATGCGTGTATATCTTATATATTGTTAGTGCGCTTTAAATATTTGTCCAGTCTGTTTTTGAAAGCGTTCACTAAGGGGGCACTGATCACTGACTCTGGTAACCGATGCCAAGTCTCTCGCGATTGGGCAATATGTGCTCTCTTGGTTTGCTGATACTTGGCCCGCGTTACAGCTTCAGTGAGTGTCCTCTCAAGCTTGCATTATTGTTCATGGTACATAGTGTTTGTGACAAGTCAGGTATGCTGTAGTAGTTGTTTAGAATCTTGTAAGTCTCTATAAGATCTCCGCGCTCTCTACGTTGCTTAAGGGTAGTTAGTCCAAGTTCCTGAAGTCGTTCTTCATATGTAAGTGCTTTGAGACTAGGTACCATTTTTGTTGCTCTTCGTTGTACTCGTTCAATAAGGTTAATGTCCTTTTTGAAGTATGGGCTCCAAACCTGAAATGCATACTCCAACAATGGCCTAAGGTATGTCTTATATAGTTTCAGAAACAATTCCCTGTTAATGTAAGTAAAGGCCTTTCTTATAATATACATCACAGAATTTGCTCTTTTCACAATCTCTACAATCTGTACATCCCATTTTAGGTTAGTTGTGATTTGAACTCCAAGGTCTCTTTATCTGTCCACCTTTTCAAGTGAACTTCCATTAATAAAGTAGTTGCATTTTGGGTTTTTGCTTCCAATGTGCAACACTGTGCACTTCTTTTCATTCAGGGTGATAAGCCAGTCCTGGGTCCACTGGTGTATTCTGTGAAGGTCTTTTTGAATGACGTTTTGGGTGAGAAGTGGGTTTCCCATAATTTTAGTGTTATCAGCAAAAAATGATTGCTGAGATTCAATGTGCTGGTCCAGGTCTGTCAGAAATATTCCAAAAAGGATTGGTCCGAGCACAGACCCTTGTGGCACCCCACTGCTAACTTTATGAGGCTCAGACTGAGCTTCGCCAACCTGAACTCTATATGTTCTCCCTGATAGGAATCCCTCTATCTACTTCAGAAGCCTACCTCGGTTTATTTCCAAACTAGAACACTTCGGAGTGTTCTAGTTTGGAAATAAACCGTTTGATTGGGACTCTGTCAAAGGCTTTTTTTATAATCAAGGTATATAATGTCTGTCGGCTGACGTTTGTTCCAAGCTTGTGTCCACATGTCCAAACAGCAAAGTAAGTTTGTGACTGCTGAGCGACCTGGTATGAAGCCATGTTGTTTATCAGACAACACTTTTTCCTTGGCTAAAAAGCTCCTGATCTCTGTAGCTATCATCTTCTCCATAGTTTTGCAGATAATACAAGTGAGGCTTATAGGACGGTAGTTGGCTGCGCTTCGTTTATTCCCTTTCTTATAAATGGGTGTTACAATAGCTTCTTTCCAGTCATGAGGGAGTTTAGCTTGGTCGAAAGAAGAAGTCATTATGGTTGCTAACCTCGCACATATAGCTTCACTGCATCTCTTGAGCAAAATAGCAGGGATTTCGTCTGGGCCCATAGCAGTTTTACCTTTAAATGTCATGATGGCTTTTCTGACCGAGTTCGTTGAGATATCTACACTTTGTAAAGATTCCACAACTCTCGGTGCCTGGATTTGTGGTATTGGTATAAGAGAGGGTTCCCTGGCATACGACTTGACAAATTGTTTGGCAAATAGTTCCGCGACACTTTTATGGTCTCTTGTAAGTGTACCGTTTTGATCATCCAGTAACGAAGGCGGCACTGATACCTTGGATGCTAGTTGTTGGCGAATGTAACCATAGAAAGACTTTGGTCCGCTATAGATAATCCGAGTTTCAAACTTCACTCTTGATTTTCTTACTTCGGATGTTAGCCCATTGTTTGTTTTTCGGTATTTAGCATAGTTGCTCTGGGTTGAGACAAGTTGGTATGATTTCCAAGCAACAGCTTTTTCGTTGGATAATTTAAGAATTTTGGTTCCTATCCAGGGGCGTAGCTACCGCCGTATTTGCCGTATCAATTATACGGGGCCCCCGGGCCACGGGGGCCCCCAAAGTGTGTAAGGAAAAAGAATAAAAACTTTCTAATTTATTTTATTTTACAAATGACAAAATTCTATAAAGCAATTCCTTTTTTTCCCGCCTTAAGCGTGCGTTCAAAAGTTGGCAACACTACATCGTTATGGCGGGCTGCGGGACTTCCCCGTTTTACTTACTTCATCTTCAACTCAGCGGGGAATCCCCGGGAATCCTTCATCGATTTCGCGATGTACGTGTACGTTGTTGTACTTTGCATTGGATGTTAAACCACGGAGTGCAGTGCACTGTTTATTTACGCGCTTTATATAAATGTGCATTACATTGTAATTCAGTACAAACAATATTGTTCTTCTGGTTTAGCAGTATTAGTAACGATTTGTAAAAGAAATGAGTGAAAGGAAAAGAGATTATCCCAGCGGCGCTGAGAAAAGAAAAATTAAACAGAAAAGGGACGAGGTTATAAAAAAAGTGCCCAAAATTTCTTCATTTTTTCAGAGACAAGATACTGTGAGTGATTTAGATTGGAAAGGTAAGTACTACACTACTACCCAACCCATTTATTAGGGGCCCGTAGTGATAAACAAGGAAATCTTTTAATTTCGGTCTGTCCATCTGTCCGTCACAAAAAGTTGTCTCCCCCCTCGATTTTCACAATTATACTGTTTTTAGGGTTCCGTGCCTTGATTAAAAAAAACAAAATTCTAACTTATCTATAGGATCGATTTGTTTTGTTGTTTGTTTATCAGTCCGTATCGTATCGTTAATTGCGTGTTGAGAACTTCAGATGTGCAGACTCGCTTTCGGGTTCTCGTTTTGTATGGCCACTACACTACGCGCTGCGTTTAAATAGCACGCAGGTGTATAGTAATGCACGGACGGGCTGCAGGTGATTTTGTATCTACTAATAGGTACGAGCACAATCCGCGTAGAATCTGTGTGCGTCTGAACTGAACACTCTCTAACTGTGACCCTTAGTAACGTTATTTATTTATATATAACTCTTTTTAGTTTAGTATCAAAGCATTCGTATTTATTTTTTAACAATTACTCGTTTATTTTTAGATTCTTCTGAAGCATGTTCTTCGTCACATATCCATCCGGAAATAGAAGAAAGCCAAGCACATACTTTATCGGATGTCCATCCAGAAATCGAGGAACCCCAAGTCAACGATTCTGATATATCTGCAGATAATGCAGATTGTAATATAATTTCATCAGATAGAGGAAATTTTGGTGACAATTTAACTGAATGCGAACGAAAAATAATTTTTAAATTGGGTCCATTTAAACCACAAGGACCATTTCCAAAAGTTTCAGAAAATAACCGACCTTTTTCAGCTTATTATTATTCATATTTCAATCAGGCAGGCATAAAAATTATAAGACCATGGTTATGTTATTCTAACGTTTTAAACAAACCGTACTGTCACTTCTGTTGGTTATTAGCAGATCGTCAAAACAAATCGTACTCCTCTGCTTGGGTTAACGGTGTTTCGGTTAGAAGCAATTTCACACAAACTATTCTTGACCATGAAAAGTCACAGCAGCATATTAGTGCCTCACTCTCTTATAATAATTGGTTGCAAGGAAATACCATCGATACTCTATTGAAAAGTGAAATCGATAGTAAAATTACATTCTGGAGAGATGTACTGCATCGTATAATTAATGTTATAATTACTTTAGTATCTTGTAATCTACCTTTGAGGGGGCATGATTCTGATTCTGGCAATTTTATGGCAATTTCACGTCTGCTATCTAACTATGATGCAACTTTAAAAGAACGTTTTCTAAAACCGAAAGGTGAAATAAATTATTTAAGCCCTACGATTCAAAACGAAATTATTAGTTTGCTTGGTACTAACGTTAGGAACAGTATTATCTCAGAAATTAAAAAAGCTCCATTTCTGACAATAATTCTGGATACAACACAAGACTTGTCAAAAATTGACCAACTATCTGTAGTTTTTCGATATATCTCGGTTACAGAAAATGATGATAATGTGCCTAAAGAAATAAAAATCTGTGAGTCCTTTTTAGGATTCATAGCAGTAACCGATTGCAGTGCTGCAGGTCTGAAAACTGTCATTTTAAATTTGACTAAAGAATATAGAATTGATTTGACTAAATGTAGAGGACAGGGATACGATGGAGCAAATGTTATGTCGGGTGTGTATGGAGGATTACAAACCCTAATAAAAGAGCATGCTCCAAATGCCGATTATGTTCATTGTGCTGCGCACGCTTTAAACTTGGTTTTGAACGATGCTGCGAGACATGTTCGTGAAGTATCGACTTTTTTCGATAATTTAGAAAAAATATATACTTTTTTTGGCAATAGTATAAAACGCTGGGCTATGCTAAGTGACGATTCATCTGAAAAATATTTGATTACCCTTAAAAAGGTATGTCCTACCAGATGGTCTTCTAGGAACGACGCTTTATTAGCAGTAAAGAAAAATTTTTTACTAATCATGAAAACTTTGTACCAACTAAATTTAATTTCAAATAAAAAAGATGAACGTGAAGAATGTAAAAGTATAATTAATATTTTAGAGAGTTTTGATTTCTTAGTGCTCGTTACATTTTTTTCTTCACTATTTGAAATTATTAATCCTGTTTCTAAAGCTCTACAGCATGAAAATAATGACTTACAGAAATCTAGTATTTTATTAAGTAATCTTTTAAATAGACTGTGCCAATTAAGAAATCAGAATTCATTTAATAGTTTGCTAAATGAATCCAAAGATTTAGCAAAAAAGTGGGGGGTAACAACTGTTTTTAAAAACAGTAGGCGAAAGATAACGAAGCGTTTTTTTGATGAGTTATCACAAGATGAGAGAATTTCCGACCCGGAATCCTATTTCAAAGTCAATGTATACTATTGCTGTTTAGATATATTAATTTCTCAAACTAAAGAAAGATTTCAGAGCCTTTGCAACCTGAGTAGTATATTCGAAATATTACAACCGGAGAAACTCCTATCTTCTTCAAGCGAAGAGATATTAAACGCTTCCGGAAAACTGTCTGCTAAATACAGTAAAGACATCTCACTTAATCTTTGTGATCAATTAAAGGCTCTAAAAACATGCTTAAATTCTGAAATTAAAAAAATTTATTCCATTAAAGAACTCATTGAATTATTGCTAGTAAAATTCAATAGTCTTGCATCCAGTTTTCCCGAGGTAATCACAGCATGCTTTTTATTCTTGACCCTTCCAGTTACAACCGCAACGGCAGAAAGAAGTTTTTCAAAATTAAAACTAATAAAAAATTACTTAAGAACTTCGATGGGACAAGAACGGCTGTCAGACATCTCACTATTGTCCACAGAGGCAGAAACTTTAGAAAAACTAAAATCATCATCAGCCATAAATGATTTAATAAATCAGTTTGCCGATAAAAAGGCAAGGAGAGTGAATATTTAAAATTCGATTTTTATTTGTAAAATGGGTAAATTATGTGATAAATAAATATTACTTCTCACAATATTTTTTTTCTTTTGTGAAAAATCTTTACCTCCATATAAGGGCCTCCAAAAAAATTTTTATACTGGGCCCCGACAAGGCACGCTACGCCACTGTTCCTATCCAGCGTTTGTTTGGTCCGTTTTGTCACTTTTTTCTCTGTAGTGAAATATTCGATTTTATAATACCAAGTGTTATTGATTTGAAGGAGTTCCATGCTGTCTAGATTGAAGTTGTGTTGTTTATTTCAAAATCTGAGTTTTCAAGGTCTTGTTTGCTTGCAGCGTAGTCGGCATTAAGAAAGTTATATTTTGGGGCTGAGGTAGATTTATGACGCTGATTCTCTACAGGTATTTGTAAAGTCGCAAGAAGTACTTGTTGATCACTTTTCCCAATGTTTGGGAGATGTTCAAGCATAGTGCATAGGTTTTCCTCATTACATAAGTTATGGTCTAATAGGGATTTTTGGGCGTTTCTTTGCCAAGTTATTTCAGTTACTAGTTGCTGCAGGTTACTATCAAGGAACATTTCAATACATTTTTCATGTAGTTGGTCGTACCCATCCGTGTCTGTAAGGGGCCATTTAATGCTTGGTAAGTTGAAATCTCCCATTATAAGAACAGAGTTATTTCTGTCAGCCTGTAGGATTAATTTAAAAAGCACTTTATCCGTGTCTTTATATGAATAGTCTGTGGGACGGTACACTCCGACAACAAGTAATCTGAAAGTTCCATAAGTAATGTTTAACCAGAGTGCTTCGACCTGAGTGTTGTTATTAAAAGTACTGTGGGGGGCTATATGTATATGTATACCTCTGTGTTCGTGTGCGGCATAGATTGCAACTCCTACCCATCCACCTCCATCGTCTCTATCTTTTCTGAATAGACTATAACCTTTAATATCAATAAGACTATTTGGTATACTCGGTTTGAGATGTGTTTCTGTCAATATTATAAAAGTAGGTTTCATTTTGTTAATTTCAATCATAAGTAAGTCTCGTTTTGCCATTATCGAAGCCAGGTTTGTGTAAAATAATGTGAGTTCTGTGAGATCGCTGTCTAGTTTTTTGGGGGATCTCCCTTCTTAACGATCTTTGGAGCATTGTTGACATATTTGATAGTCAGATCGGACTCACCATTTTGGGTTCTTGATTCGAGCTCCTCACGCAAGCCTTTTCGACACTCCCTTTGATATGGGGTCATACAATTTTTTACCTTAACTCCCACGGGTAGTTTCTTTGCATTCTTCAGGATATTTATGGCTGAACTTTGCGAGTAAAAATCAATTTCATCGGCCGTCAGGTCTGACTTGGATTACCAAGACGGATGGCCGCTACAGGTGCTTCCGACGCTGGAATGTTGGTCAAGGCTACATTCACCTCCTCAAGGTCATGACGCTTGCAAATATCCGCATCAGTTCCGTTGCACAGTTCCGGTACTCCAAACATGATGACGTTCCTTTGCCTTTTTTCACGTTCATTAATTTCGCTAATTACAGTTTCTTCATTAAAAACATGACTCTGCGACTTTTTCAACGCATCAACTTCATGCTTCAGTTGAGAGACAAATTTTCGGAGTGTTGGGAGCTGTCGAATTCCAAGCTTGCAATCGGGGCACAAGTACTTTAGTGTTGGTGATTGGAGCATCACCACACGTAGCTCTGTGGCGCACAACCCACTGCGCTTTACGCAAATTTGACGATCGCAGCCGCCGCCACACACTATTTAAGGGTTTTTGTCATCAATTTTAAGCACTAAAGAACAGCTTTTTTCACACACGAAATTTTTATGCACTGATTTTAAGGTTTAAGATATTGTTTTTAAAGGTTTTTTATATATTGCACCACTGTATTTTGTCACTTATTTTGCTATTAATATGTCCAATTAGTTAGAAGATCACTGTAAATATTTTATTTCGTAGTAAAACCGAGAGACGCGTGCGCACTGACAAATGCGGGTAGGACGAAAAAAAAATGTGTTGGTAACCTAAAAATAAAACTAAACTTGCCGTTGCAACATAACTTTACACCCCATTTTTATCCCATCGAAACTGATTTATTGAATAAATGGTAGCCTATGTGGTGATGCAGGTTATAATCTACGTATATACCAAATTTAATCGAAGAAACAAACAAACATCATATAATTAATGCATAATCTAATGTAATCTAATTAACCCGCTGGATCCCACTGCTGGGCAAAGGCCTCCCTTCCCTTCTTCCATTCATCCCGGTAGGGCTTCTGTCGACCAGTTCGCACTGTGCGCGTCAAGTTCGTCCCGCCATCGCCTGGAGACGCTTATTATATACTAGCTGACCAATCCGCGGATTAACACGCGTGGTTTGCCAATAAAAAATAGCCTATGTGTTAATCCAGATTATGATCTACGTTCATACCAAATTTCATCGCAATCGGTTCAGCCGTTACGGCGTGAAAGAGTAACAAACATCCATACATACAAACTTTCGCGTTTATAATATTAGTAGAATTTTAATAATTGATTTGTTGTGAATATTATGGACTTCTCAACGAGTGAAGGCCTCCTCCATTTTGCTCCAAGCATCGTTTGCCTTGTATACAATTTAATCAGATTTTTTTATTGCAGGAACAGAAATACTTAGCAGCTCGTTTGAATATTCAACAACAACAAACAACTATGAAGGCGTTCTCTTTTATAATCCGCCACAAAATGTTTCACGTACAGTTCTTAAATGTATTTGTGATGTGAAAACGAGTAAGAATTATAGTACAATATCTTTCTCTTCTGTACTGGAAATATGGAATGTCGTAGAGCAACCTGAACAAGGACAATTGGACAATACAGGTATTTGAGATTATATTTATATTATTGATCGAGCGAAGCAAGATATCCAAATCAACTATATAGGGACCAACCGCTTCATATCCACCGGGAAGCAAAGCCTTCTGGTCTCTAGCTAAGTCAGTTAAAGCAAACTTTTGTCGCCCTTCTTTGCCGTCCCTGTTAAAGCCAGACGGATCGCTGGCCCACACCACTGAAGAAAAGGCATACTTGTTTGCATCTCTCTTTGCAGAGTCTTCACGTCTCGCTACCACTAATGAGATACCTTCTTCGCTTCCCTGCTGTGAGGCAGTTATGCATGAAGTCCTTGTTAAGCAAAAGGAGGTACTCAAAGTGCTGCTATCGCTTGACGTGAATAAAGCCAGTGGTCCCGATGGAATACCTGCAGTGATGCGCACCCCTTAAGAGGTGCGCATCTGAGCTGTCTCCTGTGCTTACACGCCTGTTTCGTCTCTCTTTAGATACCGGTAAAGCACCAACATCCTGGAAGCTTGCAAATGTCCAACCGGTTCCGAAAAAAGGTAGTTGAGCTGACCCCACTAACTACTGGCCAATATCTATCACCTCCATTCTTTGCAAAATGGAGCGTGTCCTTAACTGCAAACTCCTTTCATACCTAGAAGATAATGACCTCCTTAGTGATCAACAGTACGGCTTTCGTCGTAAACAATCCACCGGAGATCTTCTAGTGTATGCTACTCACATCTGGAGTGAAGCCATCGAATGGCACGGGAAAGCTCTTGCAGTTTCGCTCGATATCTCAAAAGCTTTCGATAGAGTTTGGCACAACGGTCTCATTAGCAAGCTTTTTTCGTACGGATTGCGATCGAACCTGCTAATGTGGATAACTGATTTCTTGAGGGAACGATCAATTCGAGTAGTCATTGGTGGATGCTCGTCTGATCTATTGGCTATCAATGACGGGGTACCTCAAGGGTCTGTCCTTTCAGCAACTCTATTTCTTCTGCACACCAATGATCTGTTTAAACCCGGTATCTATGGGTATGCGGATGACAGTACAGTTGTTGAAAGGTATTTCTCTAGTCCACGTGCAAGTGCTGACTAAATCTGCAATTTACTTACAGATATGGTGGAATGTTTGAACCTTGAACTGAAGTTTATGTCTGACTGAGGTGACGCAAATCTGGTCAAGTTCAACGCCTTCAAAACTCAGGCGTGTGTGTTTTCCTCAAAACGGTCTCCTTTTCAACCCGTTCCCACCTTTTGTGATATCCCACTCGTAATTTCTGAAAGTCTGAGCTTGTTGGGCGTTGAGCTCACATCCAACCTGAACTTCGGCTCGCACATTGAAGCTAGGGCCAAAATTGCTACTATGAAGCTGGGCATCCTAGCTAAGGTTCGGCGGTACTTCTCACCGAGACAGCTGCTCAGTCTCTACAAAGCACAAGTCCGCTCATGTATGGAGTACTGCTGCCATCTCTGGGATGGCTCAGCCAAGTATCAACTTGAAGCCCTTGATTCGATTGAGCGACGTGCTGCTAGACTTCCACTAGTGAGTCATCACCAATGGATGACTCACTAGTGGAAGCCAATTTACAAAGTCTAGAGCACAGACGCCGAGTAGCCAGACTTTCAGTTTTTTACAAGATACATTTTGGTGAATGTGCGCAAGATCTTCATGACCTTATCCCTCCTTCCCCCTTCCACCACCGGACAAGCAGACGAACCGTGAAGTACCACCCATACCTGGTCGGTATACTACCTTGCCGTACCAAACGATTTGCTTCAACTTTTCTTGTTAGCACAAGTGAGGAGTGGAACTCACTTCCGGTGTATGTTTTTCCAAACCAGTATAATCTTGGAGTCTTCAAGTCCAGAGTGAATAGGTTCTTTCTAGGCAAGTGTGCTCCATCTTCGATCACATCTTCACTAACCATCAGGTGAGGTAGTGGTGCTTGACCACTACCTCACCTAATGGTAGTAATCAATAAAAAAAAATTGGACGAATCGGCGTTGTATGATATGTATGTTTGTTTGTCCGTGGATAACTTTTGAAGCGTTGATCCGATCATCGTAAAATTTGGTATATAGATAGGTAGTAATCGTACAATTCTGGGGTGACTAAATGAGCTAAAAATGTTGTGGGGGTTTTTGAGATATTGGGGTTCAAAAGGGGTAAAAAAAAAAAAATGAGACTATCAGGTCTTTATCAGTATATGTACATCGACCCCGTTTTGTGTAGTTTTTGAGTTTTGATCCAAAATAATAACTAAACTTTGAAGAAATTCAAAGCGTTACACCAGCGACCCCACAGTGCTGAAATTTGGTATGCTCATAGTTTTATGGACACAAATTTAAGGATAAGTTCAGACTTATCCTCCAGTGGTGTTCCAGAATAACTGCAATTGCTACCCCCAAAAAAGTGCAATCGTTATATAAACGAAATCCCGGTACTAGTATCTGATATGAAATACATTTGAATAAAACTGTAGGTTAAGTGAGATGGTCATGTACTTACATACTATATAGGTACTTTACATACCTACTATTTTAATAGTCATTTTTAGGGTTCCATACCTCAAAAGGTAAAAAAGGAACCCTTATAAGATCACTCTCTTGTCTGTCTGTCCGTCTGCCCGTCTGTCTGTCTGTGTGTCACCACTGATTTTCTCAGGAACTGATAGACCTAGCAAGTTTGAATTTATACCAGATACTGAGGTCTATAGTCTCTATTAGGTGTATAAAAATCAAGGTCCTGAGTCAACACAATAAAAAAATATGGGCAAATTTAGATTTATGCGAAAACTTCCAAGTAAGTACCAAAATTTACCTTAATTTTCAACTTTTTTAATATTTCCGATTTTTCCCTTTACTTGTGCTTGCTTTTACTAATACTTTGCTTCTACTTGCTACCTTGATTTTAACCAAAATTGACCATATTATGGTACCACTACCATATTAAGGTAGTTCCCGTTGACCTAGAATCAAGAAATTCGGCAAAAAGCGAGGTCTTACAGCATAAATCAAGCAAAAATTCCAAAAAATAAAAAAGTTGAAAATTAAAGGATGTCCCTATACATAAGTACATGGTTGACGTCAATTAAGATAGTTTTATGAGTTGTATGGGCGCTCATACATTTTAGAGGGCTAGTTTTTTCGGCACCAACCTCAAATTAGGTAAATAAATAAAATTGTGCTATTGAATAAAATAAATATTTAAGTGGGGCTCCCATACAACAGACATGATTTTTTGCCGTTTTTATAGATAATGGCACGGATCCCTTCGTGCGCGAGTCCGACTCACACTTGGCCGGTTTTTTTTGTTGGTGACTCGCGAGATCTTAGTTCGGGGCGAACCAGTAGTTTATTTTAATTAGTATAAGTGTAGGACAGAAATGACGAGGCGATGATTTGAATCGCACCTATTTCAAACGGACTATTGTTATTCCACAAACGTCAACGATTAATGTCTTGGCTCGGTGCGTTTCGTTCGTTCACTAAAACATAATTCAAATGTTTCCACGAACGGCACCTACAACGGCATCTAGTGATGGGGTATTTAATGTTTTATTTTTAATAATTAAGACTGGTTTACTGGTGGTAGAGCTTTTGTGAACGGGCTCGAGGAAGTGAGCACCGCCGCCTTACCTTTATCTGCCGCCAAATAGCAGTACTTGTGCTGCTGTGTACCGGTTATATGGTAATGGTATGTTCCTGTAATTACTGGCACATAGGCATAACAGCTAAGTCCTATAGTATGACAACGTATCCACATAGAGATCAAGACAACATAATAGCTTGTTTTGAATTCTATGTGGATATCCATGGGCTGCAGTAGCCACTTAACATCTGGTGGACTGCATGCTCGTTTGCCATATAAGTACTATAAAAAAAAGACAGATTATATCAATGATCAAAAGCTGATTTTAATAGAAAACGCATATATTTTACTTTCCTTACAGTTAAGTTATTATTAGTATCACATTTAGGTTGGGTTATTCAAACTTAAATCACCCGTATCACGGGAACTAAATGTTCTAGGCTAGTGGTGTCCTTAGACATCAACTACAAAATTTTCTAGGGGGTCGATATTGACCGGCTGGTGTTCAAGAGGTTAGCTTACGGCTGTTTGATGTGTAACATCTTTCCTCTCGGTTTGTGGGGGTGATTTTGGCAAAAGGGACGGAAATGTGTAACAATAATCCGGGGGAGCGCGCGCTATTTGATTTGACTAATGAGCGCGCGCGGTGGTCAGATGTTACACACCATAAGAAAACTACGAGCCTTACAATAGTCGCAACTATTGTAAGGCTCGTAGTTTTCTTTTAAGTAGTCTCAGGCATTTTGTTTATTTTTGATGTGAAACATCTACTGGTTGAAGAATTGGGGTTAAGTCTGAGTCACACTAAGATCAGGTCAGGCGTATCTATTGATGCGCCTTGGTGTCGTGATCAATCATTGACAAAAGTCAAAGTAGAGAAAGATAAAAACCGAAATAAAGAAAACAAAATTAAAAAAAATATATTACTAAATAATTGTTTCCCGTCACGCGTAGGGAATGCAATCTCGACTCGAGATTGCAAATTCGAGATCCCGCGGGATTAGAAATATCAATCCCGCGGGATTTCAGAATTTTCGGGATCCCGTCTAGTTTAAAAAAAATGTTAAATTCGGATGACTGAAAAAGCTAATAACTGCTTGTTTGTGATAGTGAGGTTAACTAAATAACATATTACTCGAAAGAAAATAAAAATCTTTATTCTTTAATTTTACTAACTATATATTTATCGTCACCTGTCGCTAATATTCGGAAATAGTCGGAATAGTTTTCTAACGCTGTTTGGCGTTCCTGCCGCTCGCGGCCGTCAGTCAGCGCGCCGCTTGCGCCCCGAGTGGACGTGTGTAGCGTCGCTGACCACTGCCGCCCAATCCCGTCAATCTCGAACGGGATCTCGTCATATGATGCGTCGGGATTGATCCCGAAAAATTACACGAGATCGGGATCGGGATTGCATTCCCTAGTCACGCGTATTTATATTGCTTGTGATAAACAAATATTATTGTAATCGGTTTTCCTTAATTAAGTTATTTAAACTAAAATTATCTACTCTAATATATTGTACACACGGCTACATATCAAGCTATACATTTTTAGTATAAGCTGACCTCGCATTGTGTAGGCTTTTTGTAGAATGAGAGGTCAGCTTATACTGGAAATTTATAGCTTGATGTGTAGCCGTGTGTACGTCCGAAACGTCTGCTTGTTACTTACGTTTCCACGACTACACGGCTGGACGGATTTCGATGAAATTTGGTTTATAGATTATGGCCAGGATTAGGACACAGGTAACTATAGTGGTAATAGTAATACCACTATTTAGTGGTAATATAATTTAGAGGGTAATTGATCGAGCGAAGCGAGATCTCTAAATCAACTTGGGCAAATCGGCGCTGTATGTATGTATGAATGTAAGTTTATCCGAGGATAACTTTCGAAGCGTTGATCCAATCATCCTGAAATTTAATATATTACATAGGTAGGTAGTGATGGCACAATTTTGGTGTAGCTAAATGTGCTAAAAATGTTGGGGGGTATATCTCAACAGATATTGGGGTTCAAGAGGGGTAAAAAAACAAAAATGAGGCTAACTAGTCAAATGGGACGTCAAATAAAAGGCATTCATTAGTACATTAAGACTCTGTTTATATTTTTCGTAAATTTTTTATAGGTTTTAAGTTATTGGCCATAATAAAAACTAAACTTTGACAAAAATCACAGAATACACCAGTGACCCCACAGTGCTGCAATTTAGTATGAGTGTAGCTTAAATGACACAAATATAAGTTAGAATCTCAAATCCAGAATAACTGCAATTCGTACCCCAAAATAAAAAAACCAATTACATTAACTCCTGTTACCTATAATTTGAATGAAACTGTAGGTCAATTTATTTGGTTATTATTACGTGACACTATTTTGATAGTCAAAAATTACAAATAATATTTTTTTGTTCTAATCGGAGACTCGCGAGATCTTAGTTCGGGCCGAACCACTAGTATTTTTGTTGACAAACCACGTGTGCAAGGCCTCGGGCAGGTCAGCTACTAAGTTATAAGTGGTCAAGCAGTGTTTAAAATATTTTTTTACAGCGATTCAATAAACAGAAGAACTTTTATGAAGATACTGTAACAGATGAGCATACCTTTAGATTAGATATATAATCTTCAAATGAAGCTTATTCATACTTCACTTCACTCGAAGCTCTGGAATCAATTGAGAGAAGAGCCAAGAAGCTCAAGTAACGATGAGCTAGTTGATGCAAGGCTCCTCAGCCTGGAGCATCGACGAAAGGTTGCTAGCCTCTCGGTTTTTTAACGAGTACATTTCGGGGAGTGTGCCAACGTTTAAACCTAACCCCACTATCTCCATTATATCATCGGACAACCAGACGCTCTGCGGTGCGCCACCGCTATATGCTAGAAATACCTCGCAAAGCGGTTCTCTTCGACCTGTATTATGCGCACCCCCAAAGAGTGGAACGCCTTGCCAGAGTCTGTGTTTCCTGATAGCTACAACCTGGGTATCTTTAAGTCGCGAGTGAATAGATTTCTTCTAGGCAAGCGTGTACCATCGTAGACTGCTTTATCGCTTACCATCAGGCGAGATCGTGGTCAAACGCAAGTCTATCATGTATGAAAAAAAATTGTAAGTTCGTTTGATCATATATTATATTGCACACCATGAAACAATACAATTTAAAAAGAACGCTGTAAAACTATGTGATAAAATTGGCGGTGTTATCGCTCACTAACAATCTCTACCAGACAACCTTTGAATGGAAAATATAAAAAGTAATAAAACATTATATTGTATTTCATTTTTCTCCCTGTTTATACACGTAATAATAAGTTTAGTTCAACTACTATTTATTCTCTAACTTAGAGAAGTCACCAAGCGAAAGTGACTCAGTGATTTGTCAATTTTTGATTGCCTTTATCAGTTCTTGAGAGTTGGAACTTGAAAGGGACTCGTCGACCTCGCCGGCGAGGTCGGTGTATCTATGAAGTGTTTGCTCTGTCTACTGCAGATGACTTTGAAATCTCCTCTGCGTCAGCGGAGGAGATTTCGTCATCTGGATCTCCGAGAACGTGTCTCGGTCGACGGAAAGTTTAAAAGGTGTATCTGGTTTGTCCGCTTCTTGCTTCTTATATTATATTGATGGTAGAGGTTTGGTTGTAGGAATAAGCAGTCCAGATCATGGTAGATGTTTGTTTAATATATCTACTCATCGCTTTACTGTTTGCTGGTTAAATGGTAATGGTTTCTGGTGGGTGAATGCGCGCCGCCATTCGGCGGCTCCTTGCCTAGATAGAATTAGACAACTCTACATATTTGATTCTAGTACAAATATGCAGAATAAACGTAGGACATTCATGAATGAATGAAAATACTTTATTGGACACAAAAAAAACACATAAAATGAAAAATTCACAGGCCAACAAGTACAATTGTCTTATTGCTTAAAAGCGATTTTTCCAGACAACGTTTGGATGGAGATGATTTTTTTAATATTACAATAATGGAGGGGCTGTACATTAACAAAACAAAACTTTATTTAACTATATATGTAATTATATAACAATTTAAAATTTGTAATTTTAACTGTATATGTATAACATTAATATTTAATATACTCGTAATATTATAACGAGGAAAGATTTGTATTTTTGTGTGTATGTTTGTAATGAATAAAGTCAAAAACTACTGGACCGATTTCAAAAACTCTTTCACCATTGGAAAGCTACATTCACCTTGTGTAACATAGGCTACTTTATACCTAACTGCGCAAAGGAGGGTAATATTTTTATTGAAAAACTACGCGTACAAATCTGCGGATTGGTCAGCTAGTGTATAATATAATATCACACTAATATTATAAATGCGAAAGTTTGGACGTTTGTTTATTTGTTACTCAATCACGCCGCAACAGTTGAACCGATTTCGATGAAATTTGATATATACGTAGATTATAACCTGGGTCACCATATAGGCTACCATTTATCCCATAAATCAGATTCCATGAGATAAAAATGGGGTGTCAAGTCAAGTTGCATCATCGAGTTTTGCTTTATTTCTAGGCTACCTACATATTTAGTAGTGTGACGCGTACGAAGTCGCGGGCAACAGCTAGTAATTTATAATTTATGTAACTTTGTTACAGAAACCATTATACCTGCAATCAAGGAACAGGAGAAAAGGCAAAAAGAACCGCAGAGTAAGTCAGTCAATTATTACATATATTATCTATAAAAACTGACTTAATACGATCAGAAGATTATTCATCATCTTAGGCGCTTCACCCCCCCCCCCCCCCCCCTCCCTCACATTCCATAGAAACGAGCTGATTTAATCCATAATAATCTAATCTAACTAGCCTGTGTGATTCCACTGCAAGGCAAAGACCTCCCTGCACGTATCCATTCTATGCGATCTTGAGATTCCGCTGGCCAGGATACCGAAAAGTAGTCAAGTTGGTCGTGCCATTTCTGCCTGGGACAACCACGCGGTCATTGTCCTTAAGGGACCCACTCAGTGGTAAAAGTAGTCCGGCATAAGGCACCCATGGCCGGCCTAGTCCCATTTTAATTGGCGGACTTATGGGTTACATCGACGATTGGTCTGTGAGCGCAGTATGTATCTCAGCGATTCCTAAAGTGGGTTTCGTAAAAAAGTCACCAGGCTTCCGCGAAATTTTATTTATTTTTGGCTGTTAAATAATACCACAGTTACGCCATAGGGCCACGAAAGGGACGGATGAAAGAAGAGTGCACGCGGTGGAAACGCGAGTATTGAGATGGGTGTGTGGGGTAACGAGAATGGATAAGTTAAGGAATAAGTATATTAGAGGAAGTTTGAATGTAGCGCCAGTGATACAAAAATTGAGGAGTTGTATGGGCAGTCATGTGGAGGGTAGAAAAATCATGTGACTAAAAGTGTTAGATATGAGTGTGGATGGATATAGAAGCAGAGGAAGGCCGAAGATGAGATGGATGGACTGTGTGAAGAATGATTTGGGTAGGAAAGAAGTGACAACGGAGATGATTGCTGAAAGAGGGATAAGGAAGAAATATACGTACATGTTTGTGCCGATTTCGCGTAATGTGGAAAAAGGGCAGGAAGAAAAAAATAATACCACAGTTAAGTAAAAATATTACTTTGAAATAACGAAAAATATGTGATAAGATGAACGCATTACTATTATGTAAGTAGTTAGCGAGAAATTAGCCGATATCAGCCCGAACTATGGCACAGCATACGCCACATCTCAATCTGTATTTCTGAGTGAGGAGTTCCATAAATTAAAAGGTATTTGGTTGGAAAACAGGCAGGACAGGGAGATTGATCGTCACATCGAAAACGCCTGAAAAAGCTAATGGTCCATGTAGGAGCACATGAACGGTGACCTTTCTCTTGCACTTAAGCGCTAGCTCATCAACATGTGCATCCCGCCTGTCCTAATCTACGGTTATCTTGAGTTTGGACTTCTGTTACTCAGTAAACATGGTTGCTGATTGAGTCACAGGAGTCCAAACTCAACATTTGCCAGAGGGCAATGGAACGCAGCGATCTCGGATTCAAAGGTATTGATCGTGTGAGAAACACCACGTTTCATTCGTTGACAGGCATTGCCGATGTTGAAGAAAAGACAGGCAGGCTCAAATGGGATTGGGCGGGGCACATTAGCAGATTGCACCCCGATAGGTGGGCTAATCTAGCTATAACCTGGATACCTGATGGAAGACGCGGTCGGGGTTATGTTGTGTTATGTTATGTTGGTGGACTCCCTTTTCCGCATTTGAACTCTTAAGTGGTCCATTATGCGTAAAAGAGATGGCTATATGGATAGCCAGCCTAAGTACGACTAGAAGCGCAGAAGTTTCCTGGGGTCTACGCAGGCTTCACGGAGTGACCTTCGATTGTCCAGGATTTCTGCACCTTGAGCTGTTACCCCCACGCATTCCAGGACTACGTGGGCTGCTGATTCTTCTTCGGTGAGACATCCCCTGCAGAGTGAGCTGTCTGTTGTTCGCATGATGTAGAGGTGTTTGTTGAGGGGGCAATGTCCTGTAAGGGTCTCCACGCAGTCGGGATTGGCCAAAAAAGCAATGGCGAGACGATCTTGTTGCCTTCGAACAGGTGTCGTGGAGTAGAGCACAGGATAGAGACAGAGGGAAGGACTTGGGGTAGACCTTTGCCCAGTAGTGGGACAATATAGGTTGATTACCGGGTCTGGTTGTTTATCTATGTATTAAAAGTATGTATTTACAAAAAATAGTATATAAGTATTCTATCATTTATCTGGTTCCCATAGTACAAGCTCTGCTTAGTTTGGGGCTAGATAGCGCTGTGTGAAATGTTCAGAAATATTTATTTATTTTATTTATTTAATAAATAATATGTATATGAATGTTTTATGTATGTATATATACTATTTTAACTACAAACAGGATATTTTCCGTGGTGAGTTTTCGAGTATTTCGATATTTCGACGCAATTGCATCCCGTTCTAGTGAAAATAGTGTCATCGTGAAAACCATAACCATGATTCAAAAGTTGTATGTATGTATGTTTGTATCTATACAGTGGTTTTTTTAACTTTAACAGTAAGGCAGCACCCATAACCAGAGGAGATACAGGTGCAGTTTCTTTTAAAAAATCAGCTCGTTTTCGAAGAAAAACATTTTGGCATTAAAATTTTTTAGTCAAGTGTGAGTAGCGCCTTAAAATGAATCAAGTTGGTAATTTTTTTTTGATGCCGATCGATGCAATCCTTTGTAAGGGTCATTTTATTGTATCAGATGAAAAAAATCTGAACAGCGGAAACCAGTCAAATTTTATAAAAAGTATTCTCATACAACAGGACAAACAAAACTCCTTCTACAAACATTTTATTAGATTCTAATTGCACATTAAATAATATTAATACTGTAGCAAAACATTTCGTATTTCAGAACAATTTTGAATTTCGAACATGGTTCTTGCACCTGTCGGACTTTTATATCAGTCATTGCATCATCTTATTTGTCCTATCATGGCATTGTCAAATACGCAAAAAGTAGACTTAATTGAAGCATACTTCCTTAACCGACGAAGCCCAACTAATGCGCTGAAGTGGTATCAGGAACGCTACCCAGACCGCGATTACTGCCGTACTGTTACAGTTAAAAAAAACACTCTGTATATGTTCCACCGTAGCGGCTAAACTACTCATCCGATTTTGATGAAAGAGGTGTCAATCGATTCATTATTATGTTCCAGGTGACAAGGGCTACCATCCACATCGACATACCTAGTTATTACGTAGTCGGGTTTCCGTTTTTAAACTTCTAATAGCTTTTTACGTAACTATTATTTGTTGCAACTACAGATTGTATAACCTTAATTTCTGTTGATAGATTCAGGGAATTCATCTTTAATTATAGTGCTTTTGCCGATCATTGGAGTTACGGTGGTTGTGATCTTCCTAGTCATCAGTATGATGGTGTTTATCCACAAGAGGAAACGAAGACAAGAGCAGGTTAGTGTAATTTTGATTCAGCATCATTGTATCACCCATAGAATATCCACTGCTAGACATAGACCTCCCCCATAGATTTCCTATTTTTAGGGTCCGTACCTAAAGGGTCAAACGGGACCCTATTACTAAGACTCCGCTGTCTGTCTGTCTGTCTGTCCGTCTGTCACCAGGCTGTATCTCATGAACTATTTCTGTTGCCGCTATAACAACAAATACTAAAAACAGAATAAAATACATATTTGAGGGGGGCTCCTATACAACAAACGTGATGTTTTTAATCGATTTTGATAACGACATCAGGTAGACGCTTGAAATATTATTCACTATTATTCACTTGCTTGTAGTGGTATGAGCTACTATCTGAAGTTTTCCTGTTAGATTACGACATGGCAATCAAGATACATGTAAAGAGGTTTCTACAGGATAGGAAACGCATTGACCCCCTGGTGTTGCCGGTGTCAATAGGCGACGGTGATCACTTACCATCAGGTGGGCCGTAAGCCTGCATCCACACTACTAACATAAAAAAACAGTGTGTGTCAGTTCTCGGTGTCAGTACTGGATATAGTAATTGACTCAATGTAAATCCTAACTTTGTTATAAATTGTTTATGTAAAACGTAGTAAACTAAAAGCAGGAAAAAAAATATAATAATATTATTTAACGCGGATAGATTTGCGGATTTTAATCTAGTTTCTAGTTTTAACAGTCCACCAGTTTAAGCAAAACGTAATGGGGGCACACGTCAACGGAGCCTCTGTGGGAAGAATGTGTTACTCTGCGGGAAGAAATTTCAAGCCTTGCGCAAAGAAATTGTTGACGTGTGTGGGCTTCATAAGTGCGCCAATGAGCTAGTGGGGTAATAACCTAAAACCAGAGACAAGAATGCGAAAACAATTGGTCACTAAAAGTCTATTTGCATAAAAAAACCAGCGCCTCATCAACAACAGAGGGACGGCAACATACGGCTTGTTTTGTAATGTACTGACGATATTCAAGTGACGGTTTCTCAAAACATAAAATAATGACTTCTCGAAAAAACTACTAGTTATATTACCAAATTTTAAAGAAAATCGACTAAGTTTACGTAAATAATTCGATATAAAACTTACTGCCTACTCATGCAATCGACATCCAAAAATAAAGCCCGATTTGATATCTCTTTTGGAAATGGCTGCGGGTTTTGGGTTAGAAAGGGACAACTATCTCTTGTATCTCTAGACGTCACCAATACGGTATATGTAGTTAGACACAACATAAGTTTAATAAAGTGTTCGTTTTTACATGCCTAAATAAATTTCACATTTCTATGGTAAACATTTCACAAATTTATTTATTATGCTCATAAATGGGGCACACTAAACGTTTTGCACTTCTAGCTAATCGGAACTATTTGAATTTCGAATGTTATATTTTTTGAAACGTTGCAACCTTCTTAGTAAAACTTGATCGCGGTCTGGGTAGCCTTTCTGATACCACTTCAGCGCATTGGTTGGGCTTCGTCGGGGTTAAGGAAGTATGCTTCAATTAAGTCTACTTTTTGCGTATTTGACAATGCCATGATAGGACAAATAAGATGATGCAATGACTGATATAAAAGTCCGACAGGTGCAAGAACCATGTTTGAAATTCAAAATAATTCTGAAATACGAAATGTTTTTGAATTGCTCATGAGAACATGGAATTCCTAAACTTCTTAATCGCTACAGTAATAATACTTCTTTAATGTGCAATTAGAATCTAATAAAATGTTTTAGAAGGAATTTTGTTTGTCCTGTTGTATGAGAATACTTTTTGTCAAATTTGACTAACTTCCACTGTTCTGATTTTTTTCATCCGATACAATAAAATGATCCTTAAAAAGGACTTCGTTAATCGGCACCAAAAAAAAAATTAACCAACTTGATTCATTTTATGGCGCTACTCACACTTGATCAAAAAAATTTAATGCCAAAATGTTTTTCTTCGAAAACGAGCTGATGTTTAAAAATAAACTCCACCTAGATCTCCTCTGGTTATGAGTGCTGCCGTACTGTTACAGTTAAAAAAACATCTGTATACCACACGCATGGGTTTGATGAAAAAAAATTTTGTGTTTCAGTTCTAAGTATGGGGAACCCCCAAAATTTATTGTTTATTTTTCTATTTTTGTGTAAAAATCTTAATGCGGTTCACAGAATACATCTACTTACCAAGTTTCAACAATATAGTTCGTATAGTTTCGGAAAAAAGTGGCTGTGACATACGGACGGACAGATAGACAGACATGACGAATCCACAAGGGTTCCGTTTTTTGCTATTTGGCTACGAAACACTAAAAACCGCTTAAAAATCCGTTCCGTGGTTTAAAGATCTAAGCATACATATGGACAGGCAGACAGCGGGAAGCGACTTTGTTTTAGACTATCATAAATAAACGTTGAATTATTTTCTCCATAGGAAATTTGACGTTTCGCAACCGATTGCTGTCGCTTCACGCGATTTTCAGATCATTTCATCCAGACTCTAGGGATCAGGCCCACTGGAACGACGATCTACGACCAAATACAAGACTCATCACGTTTTATCGGTGTTTTGACCGACAATGTTACAGTGCGAGGCGAGACGCAGTGCGGAGATCACACTCGCTCCGATGAATGATCACGAATCGAACCGAAACATTGTCAGCCAGAACACCGATAAAATAGTACGTGCTTATTCCCGTACTTATAATAGAATAGAATAGCATAGAATAGAATAATCATTTATTTCAGACAGTGTCCATATAAAACAAAAGTAATAATAATCACAAATAAATACCTATTCAGGTCATAAATTCTGTCACATGATTAATATAAAATAATTGAAACAAGTTTATTCATTATGTAACCATTTATATACCAAAATGAACTTAACAAAACATAGATTCTTATGACACTAACGTTTATTCAAAATGACCTCCGTGATTTTGAATACAGGCCTTCAATCTGCGCGGCCAGTCGTCTATCGCAGTACGAACGAGGTCCATGTCAATAGCGGCGGCTGCCTTACTCAAGGATGTCTTGAGTGACTCCAAATTGGGATGAGGCTTTGAGCACGCCTTTTCCTCCAAGTGTTGCCATATCTTGTAATCTAACGGATTCAAATCTGGACTGGAGGAGGGCCAGTCTTCGTGCCGGATGAAGTCGATTTCACGCGCCGTCAGCCAGTCTTGTGTGCTCTTCGCTCTATGAGCTGGCGCCGAATCTTGTTGGAATACCCAGTGCCTGTTATTGAACATGGTATGAGAAACAGGTTCCACAAGGTTCGTCAGGACTGTATTTTGATACACAACTGCATTCGTTTTACACCTTTCTCAAAAACGCAAAACAGGGGCTTAACAGAGGTACACAAAAATGTACCTCTGTTAAGCCCCAATAAGAAACTCCCAACCATACCATGAGCGAGGATGGCAAATGACCTCGTTGGACACGCGGAATACGGTTGCTCGCTTCTTCACTACTGTGTGCGTACACCTTATCATTTTGTTTGTTGTAGCTCTCTTCTACGGTAAAATTTTTTTCATCCGAAAAAAGAATTTCCCGATATTTTTTTCTCGCGTACCGCTTCAACAAAGCGCGGCATCTCTTCAGTCTCAGGTCCATTAGACGAGCATTCAAACGATGTCCTGTTTTTCTACGATATGCCCGAAGCCCTAAGTCTTCATTTAACACCCTTTTCACCGTGGTTCTGCTTAACCCTATCTGAAGGGCCAACAGTTTCTGCTTACGTTTGGGATTTCTTTGAATTCGCGCCTTCACAGCTTTTATCACTGCTGGAGTCCTAACAGACCGAGGGCGACCACTTCTTGACCTGTCATCTAGACTAGAGTCTTCATTGTATCGTTTGATGGTGCGATAAACGAATCTTTTGGTTATATTCAAATTCTTCAGTATGTCAAAAATTTTAATTGGCGCGTAACCGCAACGATGCAACGCAATAAATGCAACACGGTCTTTTTTTAGCGTCCACTCCATATTTATAAATGAGTAAAATTCTAAAAAGTATACAATTTTATTTTCATGAACAATTCGAAATTCGAATTCAATAAACTTTTTTGTGGCCAGCATTCTAAAAGAAAAGTTTTTACTGTGTAACAATACTTATGACCTGACTAGGTATGAGCCTTCAAATTAAAAACATACAAATTAATAATAAAACAGGAAATTAAAAGAAAATCAAATGTCAAATTTCACAGATTAAAATAAAATAAAAAAGAATAGCAACATAACATTAAATTGTAAATTGTAACGGTTATTTAAAATAAAATAAAATTCATGATATTAATTAAAAGCATGTACTTACAAGACCTTACGTATTTATCCCAAGTGGTATTTTTTTCCGAAAGGGCAATGACGTAACATTTTTTGAAACGAATGTTTTACCACTGCACCTCTTCTTAAATGTATCTAACGGGGTAATTTGTATTATTATTTAATTAAATTTGCCCAATATTGGTCATGCCAAAAAAGTCGCACCTTACAATTGTTTTAATTTGCAGATTAACTCTACATATGTTATTCATAGGTACGAAGTCCTTCATGATAATTCCACTTACTAATCACTTAGTAATTCCATCATTTAATGAAGTGCCATTTATTAATTATCGTATTGTATTGCATTCATTTATTTCGGACATTTCCCAATCCACATAATGATGGAATAATTTATTCTAACATAACTGTATCTTAAACAGTATTTTTAAATTTTTCTCGATCACTGTATCTGCATAATTACTGACATAAACGAGTATTTATCGCGAACGTACCTTTTTAGGGTTCCGTACCGAAAGGGTAAAACGGGACCCTATTATAAAGACTTCGCTGTCTGTCTGTCCGTCTGTCACTAAGCTGTATCTCATGAACAGTGATAGACAGTTGAAATTTTCACAGATGATGTATTTCTGTTGCCGCTATAACAACACATACTAGAAACAAAATTTAATAAATATTTAAGGGGGGCTCCCATACAACAAAACGTGATTTTTTCTGCCGTTTTTATAGACAATTGTACGGAACCCTTCGTGCGCGAGCCCAACTCGCACTTGAACGGTTTTATTATTTGTTATCCCGACGTTTCGATTGTGTTGCAAAAGCTGTAATATGAACGAGGACATTTCTAATTCTGAAGAGCAAATGAGGGTAGTTGCTGCAGATGCCATCACTACTCGACGGCTCCAAGTACACCAGTCCTCCCGCAACCACGGTTGTTGCAACATAGTCGAAACGTCGGGATAACAAATAAAAATGGTGTATTCGCGATAAATACGCGTCTATATCAGTTATTACGTATGTTATTTCTCCCATATATAAAAATAGTCTGAAATAGTACTGTCTGTCTAACCTCCATTTAGAAATATTAATTACTGGCTTCCGCCAGCAGCTTCGCACGCGTTGTCTACGTACATACCAAATATCATTGAAAGCAGTAAAACCGTTGTGACGTGACTGAGTCACAAATAAATAAATAAACAAACATCCAAACTTTCGCATTTATATTATTGATCAAGCGAAGTGAGATCTCTAAATCAACTTGGGCAAATCGGTGTTGTATGTATGTATGTATGTTGGTTTGTCCGAGGATAACTTTCGAAGCGTCGTTCCGATCATCGTCAAATTTAATTCATAGGTAGGTAGTGATGGCACAATTTTGGTGTGACTAAATGAGCTAAAAATGTTGGGGTTTTGTTGAGATATTGGAGTTCAAGAAAGGCTGATCAAATGGGACGTCAAATGAAAGGTATTGATTAGTAAATTAAGACCCCGTTATATTTTTTGTAAGCTCTTTATAGTTTTTGAGTTATTCGTCATAATAAAAACTTAACTTTGACAAAATTCTCAGGGTACAACAGTGACCCCACAGAGCTGAAATTTGGTATGCGTGTAGCTTTAGTAACACAAATGTAGGCAAAAGTTTGAAATCCAAAATAACTGCAATTTGTACCCCAAACAAAGATAACCAAATACATGAACTTCCGTTACCTGAAATTTGAATGAAACTGTAGGTCAAGTTATTTGGTTAATGCACTATTATATTACCCAAAGATTAAGGGTGGCTTGCAAAACGATCCCTAAACGTATTTAGCGACTAAACATGTTTAAACTATTATATGTATGATCTGACAACTCCTTAAATCATATTTAGCCACTAAATACGTTTAGGCATCGTTGCGCGAGTCGCCCTAAGAATATATTTTGTTGTTTTGGGATACTCGCAATATTTTAGTTTGGGGCGAAGCACTAGTTAGTGTGATTTTGCATTAGGTATGTGGTTGATATCTAGATTTCTTGTATATATGTTCATACAAAGTTATCACGGCATGAAAAATGGAATCGGACCTAGAAATCGAAAAATCAACCATTTAATGCCAAATAATGAATATCCCTATTCGCCTTCGCTGTGATTCTCATATTCTGTCTCTTCTCTGTTCTATTCTATTCAATGATTTCTCCCCTTGCTATCTTAAAGAAAGGTTTGCTTATCTCCATTCTTCCAATACTTTTTTCATTCATTCATCGGTCTGTCGGTCAACTGTGTTTGTGAAATAGCTCTCTCTGAAAAATTAATTTTGCGAGCAAAAAGTGTACAAAGCTAATAAAACTTTACAAAAATAGTTTCAGTGTATGACAAGGAACAAAATAACTATTGTACTACGCGGAAAATCTTCTGAAAAGCGCAAAAATCAAGCAAAGTTCTAAAGTGAAAACAAGTTGAGTGAGTCACGTACGTACGGCTAGCTTGGGTCAGTCCAGACCATTCATCGCAACCGCGCATGCGCAGTAGCCACGCAGCGCGGGCGTTTCGCAGCCATAAATCGACATAACCTGACATTACCCGAGCAAATATGAAGTGCGCTGGATGTCTGAAGTCTACAAAGGATGCAATTACCACCAAATGCACCACAATAGGTTGACAAAGAGACAAGAGTTTTTGTAGTTTGTGTGTTAACGTTTCCTCCCTAACAAGTGAGCGCAAAAAGATCTAGAAATGTCCAGACTGCTCTGCCTCATCAAAAAAAGGTGGTGACAACACCCTAACGCCTATAAGAGCTGGGACAGAAAATCAAAATGTCACTATGCGTAAAAAGGCGGAGTTGCTACCTGAACCATCTGAAACAGTACTCAAGAAGCTCAACACTGAACTGCGAATGCTCACGCAACAATTCACGACACTCAGCACTAAACTGGAAGAGGTAACTCAGTCTCTCACACACTGTCACGAGCGCATGGATGATCTTGCGGCGAGCTTGAAGGCCACGGACGCTCGCATAAAAATCCTGGAAAAAAGAGATCAAGAGGTAATTGACCTAAAGTCAACAGTTCATAATCTTCAGACTGAACTCAATGCGCAGGCTCAGTACTCACTGACAAATGATATAGAAATAGGTGGCATCCCGGAAAACCCCAACAAAAACCTTCACCACATCGTTCGGGTCGCAGCCCACAAATTGGGCGTCGATATGGGAGATGACGACGTGGACTTCACAACTAGAGTTGGAGTTCGTCGTCCCTCAACTACGCCAGTACTGCCTACAAGTGGACCAGGAGTGGCAGGAGTGACAGACAGGACGCCGCGGCCGATTGTCGTGAGAATTCTTCGTCGCTCGAAGCGGGACCAAATACTGAAAGCTTCGAAGTCACGCCGCAATGTCACCAGCGCGGACCTGGAAGTCGCAGGTGCCCCCGTCAAGGTGTTCTTCAATGAGCGCCTCACCAAACTAAACCGTATTTTACTTAGAAAACTTTCGGGATTGATTTCAATCATTATTATAAATACGGGATTTATCACGTACCGTCTTATCGGAGTTTCGACTGACAATGTTTCGGTTCAATTCGTGAACCTTCATCAGGGTGAGTGCGATCCGCTCCAAATAACGTCTCGCCTCGCACTGCGCGCCGCTGCTCTCTGCGCGCGAGTGGACGGGCGGGGATGATTTGACGTATAAACTGGTCAACTACAATCCCACATCTAGAGTAACTACGAAGTTAAGAGAGTTGTTACTTAAGTTGCCCGACGAACTATGGACGTATGAATCTATGGACGTTTAAGACCCATCAACCCAACTCCACCTAAAATCTACGGCCTGCCCAAGATCCACAAGCCCAATTGGCCACTTCGCCCTATCGTCAGTCAGATAGACTCACCTACATACAAAACAGCACGTTACATGGCGGATTTACTACTTCCTTTCACAGGAAAGTCCTTTAGCTACGTAAAAGACTCAACGCACTTTATTCAACTCTTGGAAGGAATAGTAGTACATGAAAATAAATGTATGGTAAGTTTCGATGTAGCGTCACTGTTTACCAATGTACCGATAACGGACACAATAACCATTATACAAGAGCTGTTACAAGGTTCATCAACACCTATCGGATGCATGAAGGTAATTGAGTATCTATTAACAAGTGGTTACTTTGTATGGCGGGGTGATTATTACATACAATTGGAGGGTGTAGCAATGGGATCACCAATAGCTCCAGTAGTGGCCAATATATTTATGGAGTGGTTTGAGAGGACGGTACTGAATAGCGTACCCTGTTGACCGAGATACTGGTGGCGGTATGTAGATGATGTGTTCGCAATAGCACGAAGAGATAGCATAGAAACCTTACTTAACTATCTAAATTGTAAACATCCTAAGATATCCTTCACGGTAGAGCTGGAAAAAGATGAATGCCTACCGTTCCTGGACGTGTTGGTTATACGAGAACAGACAGGACGACTTACACATACAGTATACCGTAAGCCAACACACACAGACCGGTATCTTAGAGCTGACTCGCATCACCATCCAGCTCACTTAGCCTCGGTACCGCGTACTCTGATTAATAGAGCACTAAGGCTATGTGCCTCTCAGTACGTGAACCGCGAGATCTCACACATAAAAGGAGTGCTGGAACAAAACGGCTACGGATGGAGACTGAGCTGTCGAATTGCGGACACATCCACAAGATCACGCATAACAACGGTAAATAGAGCAGTAGCGTACTTACCTTTTGTGAAAGGATTAACGGATAAGATCGGAAACTTGTTACGCCATAAGTACAGCATCAAGACGATATTCCGTCCTCAAATACAATTGAGACAGCTGCTGCGTTCGCCGAAGGACAGAGACCCTCTGGGCGTCCCTGGTGTATATATGACACCGTGTGACTGCGGTAAATGCTACATTGGTGAAACAAAGCGTAACGTATCTACTAGGTTGACTGAACACATACGTGCAATGAAGAATGTTGACTCAAACAGTTCTGCAGTGGCGGAACATTCCCTAGATTCTGATTCGACGCACTACATACGTTTCGACAAGTAACGGGTTTTAGCGAGAGAGAAGTTCTTCGTTCCTTGCAAGATCCGAGAGGCGATAGAAATAAGTCGTGTGCCGAACTTTAACAGGGATAGAGGATGGGTTCTACCGCCAGCCTGGAGGCCATGTCTTCATGATGCAAGTGACAGAAGAGTAAGTGAACCTGGTAGAGACATAGTTAGTGTTGTGTGTTTGCCTGTACCAAGAACTACAGAAGAAAGCAGCAGTGATGATAATGATGATGCCACAGCGGGTCAACGCACTGTGCTTTCGTTGACCCAATCCCCACCACCCCGCCCGTCCACTCGCGTGCAGAGAGCAGCGGCGCGCAGTGCGAGGCGAGACGTTATTCGGAGCGGATCGCACTCACCCTGACGAAGGTTCACGAATTGAACCGAAATATTGTCGGTCGAAACACCGATAAGACGGTACGTGATAAATCCCGTATTTATAATAATGATTGAAACCGTATTTTGTTTCGGGATGCACGGTCTAGGGCGAAAAATCACGGGTTTTTGTTCTGTTGGTGTAACAACGGCTCTATTTACGTTAGACAACGCGAGGGAAAAGCAGCAGTATCGATTTGGGAGCAATCCGATCTGGACCGTGCCCTGCCTGCTGTTACATAAGCGGATAAGATTACTCATACTCAGGCTTAGTTACTTTTTCAGCCACCCTATATTTAAGTGGTGCCATTGCATGGTTGGCATTTAGCTGGTCTGCCAAATTATTGAATTCATTAATGAAGATCAACCTACTCTTTTATTATATTCACTGATAAACTTAATAAGTTGTAAAAGTCCCTTGTTATCCGGCATAACCAATACTCTTTTATATTATTTAAGCCGATAATATTATGTTTTAAGCGCTTGTTATTTAATTTGTATTACTCATTTTGCTCCTATATATAATTCTCAAACTTATTATATTAATAATATTTTATTACATAATATATAATAATACATATACAACCCGTAAGAACTGTTGCATACGGTTAATTACAAACGTAATCAGGATATACCTAGCTGCAAGGGAGTACACAGGCAAATCTGAGTCCCGAGTATACGGTCCCAATAAAAAACATAAAACATACCATAATCATACTTTGTCAAACTACCTAGCAATAGTCATGAGAAACCCCGGGTCTGCTAATATTAATCCTTTTTAAAATGCTCTTCCCTAATGATTTGGGTCGTGAACTAGACTCATTTGTTATAAACTGTGAAAGTATAAATGACCTTGAAAAAAGCAGCAAAATGTTTACACATGAACACAATTTTAAACTACTCTCCGTTAATATAAGAAGTATTCAGAGGAACTTTGACACCTTCCTTGTAGCTTTAACAAGATTGAAATTAGATGTTGATATTATCATTCTGACAGAGTGCTGGTTAAACGAAAACTCATCTCTTCCTATCATCCCCGGCTATAACCACCACAAAAATTTAAGATTGTGGAATCAAAATGGAGGGATCGCTGTGTATGTGCAAAATAGTTGGAATGCTCTAGAGCATTCCAACTATATCCAACTATTCCAAATATAACTATATCCAACTAACTCCCAAATCGATACTGCTGCTTTTCCCTCGCGTTGTCTAACGTAAATAGAGCCGTTGTTACACCAACAGAACAAAAACCCGTGATTTTTCGCCCTAGACCGTGCATCCCGAAACAAAATACGGTTTCAATCATTATTATAAATACGGGATTTATCACGTACCGTCTTATCGGTGTTTCGACCGACAATATTTCGGTTCAATTCGTGAACCTTCGTCAGGGTGAGTGCGATCCGCTCCGAATAACGTCTCGCCTCGCACTGCGCGCCGCTGCTCTCTGCACGCGAGTGGACGGGCGGGGTGGTGGGGATTGGGTCAACGAAAGCACAGCGCGTTGACCCGCTGTGGCATCATCATTATCATCACTGCTGCTCTCCTCTGTAGTTCTTGGCACAGGCAAACACACAACACTAACTATGTCTCTACCAGGTTCACTTACTCTTCTGTCACTTGCATCATGAAGACATGGCCTCCAGGCTGGCGGTAGAACCCATCCTCTATCCCTGTTAAAGTTCGGCACACGACTTATTTCTATCGCCTCTCGGATCTTGCGAGGAACGAAGAACTTCTCTCTCGCTAAAACCCGGGCCTTGTCGAAACGTATGTAGTGCGTCGAATCAGAATCTAGGGAATGTTCCGCCACTGCAGAACTGTTTGAGTCAACATTCTTCATTGCACGTATGTGTTCAGTCAACCTAGTAGATACGTTACGCTTTGTTTCACCAATGTAGCATTTACCGCAGTCACACGGTGTCATATATACGCCAGGGACGCCCAGAGGGTCTCTGTCCCAGAGTACGCGGTACCGAGGCTAAGTGAGCTGGATGGTGATGCGAGTCAGCTCTAAGATACCGGTCTGTGTGTGTTGGCTTACGGTATACTGTATGTGTAAGTCGTCCTGTCTGTTCTCGTATAACCAACACGTCCAGGAACGGTAGGCATTCATCTTTTTCCAGCTCTACCGTGAAGGATATCTTAGGATGTTTACAATTTAGATAGTTAAGTAGGGTTTCTATGCTATCTCTTCGTGCTATTGCGAACACATCATCTACATACCGCCACCAGTATCTCGGTCAACAGGGTACGCTATCCAGTACCGTCCTCTCAAACCACTCCATAAAGAAAATGGCGCGCAAAATTAGAAAACTTAAGAATACTTAACCACCATATAAAATTATTTATAATCTAACCTTAGCGCTTTTATAATGTAACCTTATGACGTTTGACATAGAATTGCCGGGGACAACAATTGACAATTCTACGAGGGTGACTTATATTGACAGCCCGCGTTATACCTATGCATGTCAAGCCGATACGAAGTTCGGGGGGTCCACTAGTACTCAATAAGTAAGACACGACACGACCGAGTTAGAAATAAAACACTGCGCTCGAAGACTGGTATCGCTGATGTAGGTCGTAAGGCAGCCAAGCTGAAATGGGAGTGGGCGGGCCACGTGACTCACACGGAACAAGATAGATGGGCAAAAGAAATCACAAGATGGATACCCGTAGACGGCAGAAGACGACGCGGTCGCCCAAGAAAACGCTGGCGCGATGACCTAGATGTCTTCAACATCGATTGGGTAGAGTTGGCTAGGGATCGAGAGGGGTGGAAAGAATTGGCCAGCAGTGGGACAGTACAGATTAGAAAAATAAATAAATAGGTAACTCAAATGACAAGAAAGCTACGCATTATGGTAATGTTGCTTTAATCTCAGCTTAAACGAGTGCTGTGAAGGAGCTCGTCTAATGTCCACAGGCAAATTTTAGATACTAGTATCAGAACCCCTTCTTGAAAACGCGGACTGTCTAGCAATCCGCATTCTTAAAATAATTTCAATCCTTAACATTTACCGCTCACCATCTATTAAAAATCTGGACGGATTTTTAGCATCACTAGAAACTGCTATTACAGACAACTCTTATGATAATTTGCCCCTCATAATAACGGGTGACATAAACGTCAATATTATGAACAGTACTGACAATATACGTATCAATGCTTCATGGCCGAATACGGGCTTATGCCTGCTATAAATCTACCCACAAGGGAGCCAGCCTGTTTAGATCATATCTACATTAACAGTCATATCTCACACTCAGCAATAGGCCTAATTTGTAAGTCAGATATTACTGACCACTACCCAGTAATGTTAGGAATGAGCTTAAATAAGACGCAACACGAACGTCTAAGTCGCATTAAAGTGAAAAAAGACTACGATAATATTCTAAAGGATATTTTCGACATTATACTATTCACATTCAGTGATGTGGATGTTGCATTAGCCCAATTTACAGATACGCTTGAAGTTATTGTAAGTAGACATACTAAAAAATTTAAAACAAGTCGATCTAAATATAACCTAAAACCGTGGATTACACCAGGCATCATGCGCTGCATGCGAAACCGTGACCGACTACATTTACAAGCCAGAAAAGAGGCATTAAACGAAGTACTACTATTAACCTACACTCTGTATTAAAACTTTTTCGTAGGTTTACTGCGAGATTTAAAAAAGGAATATGAATCCAAAGAGCTTAGAAATAACCTTAAAGATCCTAAAAGACTATGGAAATCTATAAAAACTGTATACAACCTAACTATGCCACGCCAGGAATCCTCTGAATTGCTTTCTCTTCATGGTAGTTCAAATCCTCAAAACTCAATAGATCTATGCAATACCCACTTCTCAACAATCGGACAAAAGCTTGCAGGTAACATTCTGTCAACTATTAATATACCTTGCAACATCAATCAGAACAGAACATAATCCTGTTGACTCCTTTTTTATGTATCCGACTGACCCAAAAGAAGTTGACACGCTTATAACTAAACTACAACCCGGTAAAGCCCCTGGTATAGACGGCGTTGACAATTCTCTTTTAAAACATATCAAAGATGCCATAATTGTTCCTCTAACATATATTTTTAATTTAAGTCTGTCTAATGGAGTTTTCCCACATAAATGGAAACTGTCCTCGATTTGCCCAATCCACAAAAGTGGCGCTAAAGACTCATTGTATAATTACAGACCTATTTCCTTTTTGGGGGCCTTCTTTAAACTACTAGAAAAGCTTGTTAACAAACGCCTGGTGAACTTTTTGGAATCACGCAACCTCATCACACACAGGCAATTCGGTTTCCGTAGAGGCAAATGCACGGAAGATGCAGTTACACTTTTAACATCAGAGGTGTCATCACAACTTGACACTGCCAAATACTGTGTAGGAGTCTGCTGCTGCTGTTAGCCAAGGCCTTTGATACGATCTCCGTTCCGATACTTCTAAAGAAACTGGATGGCATGGGTATCAGAGGTATCGCTGGTAATTGGTTTAAAAGCTACTTATCGGAACGGAGACAGTGTGTCAGGATCATGCAGACAGTGAATGGTCAACGGGATGTAACCTTTGGAATGCCACAGGGCAG
This sequence comes from Philereme vetulata, assembly GCA_918857605.2. Taxonomy (NCBI): domain Eukaryota; kingdom Metazoa; phylum Arthropoda; class Insecta; order Lepidoptera; family Geometridae; genus Philereme; species Philereme vetulata. The sequence goes on from OU975453.1 coordinate 5,397,106, forward strand.
CATTCTGGGGCCCACACTATTCAATTTATATATAAATGACATGCATAAGCTTAACATTCAAAATTCCGAAATAGTATGCTATGCCAATGATACTGCAATCGTCTTTCACGCAGATAGTTGGGAGGAGGCTATGTCAAGGGCTGAATGTCAAAAATGAGTGAATGGCTTAGACGGAAACTCCTTACACTGAACACGGGCAAGACGATGTACATTTGCTTTCATAAAACAGCCGCCTCAGCTCCACCAGCACAAAATGATGATAATATGAAAATAAGAATTCACGACTTTGCGTGTAATGATGATACCTCATGTCATTGTGAACCTATCACTAGAACCAAAGTTATAAAATACCTAGGAGTCTTGATTGATGAAAACTTAACCTTTAAAAAACACATAGAATATCTTTCAGGCCGAGTTAGGAAAACCATTAATATACTACGCAGTCTCAGAGAGGTTGCAAGTAAGGAACTGCTTAAATCAGTATACCTAGCTATGAGTCAATCTCTTATACTTTATTGTATAACTTGTTGGGGAAGCGCTGCAAAAACATGTTTGATACAAGTTGAGCGAGCACAATGGTCTGTATTAAAAGTCATGTACAAGAAACCGTTCAGGTATCCCACAGCAGATTTATACAATGAGGCTGGCGTTTTGAGCGTACGTCAACTTTTTATATTAAGAATTTCATTAAATGTGCACAAGACCTTATTGTCTGCAAATGACTCAATAGTCAATAACAAAAGAGTCTATACAATTCCTATTAAACCAGTAAAAACTTCATTTGCACAGCGCTTTGGAGATTATCTTAGAGCTCACGTTTATAACAAAGTTCTAAAATTCTGTGATATTAAAGGTAAATCCGTACGAGAGGCCAAAGCTGTTACAACTAGCTGGTTATCAATGCAAACATACATAGATTCAGAAGAAATCCTTAAACACATTAACATTATATTATACTACCTTCATTTATATATTTATAAGTATTATATATTAGTTTACCTTCTTTTTTTCTTTTCTATTTTTATCTATCAGTATATTCTATTTTAAATAAATAGATATCATTATCCTAAAATAATTTTTATGTACACCATATTTATAATTTAAAATATAACTAAGGACTTCATCAGGCTGTTTTGTAATTTCTTATTTAAAGCATTAAAACTTCAGTCCGTTTTTGCAATTAAGTATATTATTGTAAATCGCTTAGCTTGATCCTCACGATACAGGCTTGGCCTAGTGTGAGGATCACTGATCCAACATATTAAAAGTGTCAAGTGTAAATTGTTAAGTAGTGAAAAAATACAATGGATACCTGGAACACTACTTTTCTTCTTAGCAACAAACTGTTCTAGAAACTTAATTTCCGCGCATTCGTGATGAAAAGTTATGTGTTATACTTTGGTGTAAGCGATCAATAACACCCTCGACTTATAGCGTCCTCGCTATAAAAATATGTATAAATATCGTATGTCAAAATATCTTACGTGCAATTGATCACTTACATCCCTTATATAACAATGTACTATTTTTATAAATACCAGGATAAGAATGAATAGATTATGGATTCACTTAAGGGGTTATTTACAGCAACAGATAATGTACATACGTTTATAGATAAGTTAAACATTATACCTGGGCAGATAATTGTAATTATGTACTTGCCAAAGTCAAATAAGTGTTATTTATATTCATGTGATGTTTGCATAGAGTTAGATACATACTTGTAAGTTGAAATAAATTATTAATATTATTATTTTTCTCCCAGGTCATCGGAAAACTTATCCCTCAAAACACCGGTACACTCTAGTTCCTTCTACGGGAAATCATTCACTGTCGAAGCAGTGCAACATTACCATAATGCGTAGCTTTCTTGTCATTTGAGTTACCTATTTATTTATTTTTCTAATCTGTACTGTCCCACTGCTGGCCAATTCTTTCCACCCCTCTCGATCCCTAGCCAACTCTACCCAATCGATGTTGAAGACATCTAGGTCATCGCGCCAGCGTTTTCTTGGGCGACCGCGTCGTCTTCTGCCGTCTACGGGTATCCATCTTGTGATTTCTTTTGCCCATCTATCTTGTTCCGTGTGAGTCACGTGGCCCGCCCACTCCCATTTCAGCTTGGCTGCCTTACGACCTACATCAGCGATACCAGTCTTCGAGCGCAGTGTTTTATTTCTAACTCGGTCGTGTCGTGTCTTACTTATTGAGTACTAGTGGACCCCCCGAACTTCGTATCGGCTTGACATGCATAGGTATAACGCGGGCTGTCAATATAAGTCACCCTCGTAGAATTGTCAATTGTTGTCCCCGGCAATTCTATGTCAAACGTCATAAGGTTACATTATAAAAGCGCTAAGGTTAGATTATAAATAATTTTATATGCTGGTTAAGTATTCTTAAATTTTCTAATTTTGCGCGCCATTTTCTTAATTTATTCTTTCATAAGAACTTTCTTCTGACAATAAGAAATACAACAAAAAAAGAATTGGCCAAATTGGTCCAGGCGTTGTTGAGTTATGCGCTTATCAACACATTTTGCGATTCATTTTTATATTGTAGATTATTATTATATATATACTAATATTAATTTATTTATTTAATATTTATTTTAATTCTCTCAGTTGTAGAAGATTTTTAATAATAATGGTTTAGGTTATTAGTTGGGTATATATTAGTATCTTTAGATATTTATTTGTGTATTAGGATTATAAGTACATATATTTTTTTATTTCTTTCAGTTGTAAATATATTCTGTGCACCGCTGTCCATTACTGCTTTGCTCATTACTTTCCACCCAAAGCTTGCCTGAAAGAAATCGCTTTCAGCGATAAAGCTGCCCATTGTAATATAAATAAGTTTTTTAAAGTATTCCTGGTCTACAATAAAGAATTATTCTATTGTTTTATATTCTACTGCTAGATGGAGGTGAAACAAACGGTAATACTATTGTTATAGATGGATTAGAGTCCATACACCATACACGTCAGCGATTTTTTGCGCAACCCTAGTACAAGCCTGGATTGTGCAACGCTAGGAATTTGAACAAATTCTTCCCACAGAGGCACAAGGCTTGTGTAAAGGAGTTGTCGACGTCTGTGAGTAGGGTTGCCAACTCTACTATATAATTTAAAGTCCTACTATACTCGTATTCTGGGATCAAATACTATTTTTAAAAATATATATATAGTAGAGTCTGGCTAACGAAAGTAGATACTGGATTTTTTAAAAAAAAATTTATATGACAACACTAAAGTGTTCCTACCATCGGATATTTACCCTACAAATTGGGGTATTTTAAGCAGAAAGTACTTAGGAACAATTAATTCCAAAAAGGCATTTTTAAAACCAAAAACCAACTTATTTTAAACATTTTATAAAATGAGTTTTAAAAATTCGTACGTGTGCTAAAATTGTATTCATCGAAAATAAGTATCGTATGTACGTGTTGGATCATTTCAAAAGCAACACTAAGCCTTAAGTTGGTCTAGTAAATAGCTTAATTAATTAGGTTCACTATTTACTAGAGAAAAACTTGGCAATTTTATTTTAAAGAATGTAATTTTCGGCTGTTTTCCGAAAGATTTGGTAAAATCAGAATCAGTGTATGGTATCCCTATCTCTGACGCAACAAGATGGCGTGTTGTTGATGTTTCGTTGTGGTTGACTTGCGTATAGTTTTGTTGTGATATATCCGTGTTAATGCTATAAAAATGAATAAAACTATAAAGAGTGAAGTGCGAAAACTATTGTTTTGTATGATTTCGAAATATGAAGAGAAAAAGCTTATGAAACAAGCCGTGTTGCGAGAAAAACAGGATTGTTTACGTATTGTGACTGATTTTTTAGGTTAGTACGGTCAAAATGTCTTGATATTTTTGTATTTTAAATAAGTACATATTAGATTTAGTTACTTTATATAATGTTATTGTTCTTTTATAGATAGTCTTGAGGATAATGCACGAACTGCTGAAGTAAAACAAGCAATTGAAAAGATCACAGATTTAGATCAAAAAGATATGATGAAATCGCAGAACCAGTACTTAGAAGAACTATCTTCACTCACCGGTAAGTTTTCACTCAACGTTAATCTTAGACTAGTTTTGTAATACTTGTGTATTTTCTATTATTTCTTAGTTATGATACTCACGATAATTGACATTTTATTTTATTCTTTTTACAGATGTAAGTGTTATTACATTGAAGAGAATTAAAAAAGAAGATGCGGTGAACGAAGGGGTCTGGAGGACTCCAGGTAAAAAACGACCTCACCCTTCAAAAGTGTCGAACTTAGATAGTTTCGATATGGATGTTATTCGTAATAAAGTAAACGAATTTTACATTGTGAGGAAACAAGTACCAACATTAAGATCTTTGTTGGTAGAGTTAAAAGAAAGTATAGAATTTGGTGGATGTCGTGTAACTCTCCATCGCATATTATTAGCCAACGGTTATGAATTTAAGAAAAACAAAAATGAACGTTCATTATTAATTGAACGGTATGATATAGCTGCATGGAGACATCGCTTTTTGCGTACCATTGCATCGAAACGTGCAGAAGGCAAGCCAATAATCTACTTAGATGAAACTTATGTCCACAAAACCTATAAGCCTAAAAAATGTTGGCAAGGTCCATCAACAAGTGGAATAATTGAAAATATATCGTCAGGAAAACGATATATTATTGTGCATGCAGGATCAGAGAAAGGCCTTGTTCCAAACTCATTGTTAGTATTTAGCACCAAATCGAAAATGGCCGACTACCACCATGACATGAATTCCACAAACTTCAACAAATGGCTTCAAGAAAAGCTTATGCCCAATTTGAATGAACCAAGTGTAATTGTAATGGACAATGCATCATACCATACTGTCATAATAAATAAAGCGCCCACATCTCAAAATCGAAAGTTAGAGATACAGAATTGGCTTACATTGAATGGTATTTCATTTGAAACATACAATTCAAAAGCAGAGTTGCTCTGCTTGGTAAAACAGAACACACCAGAACCTATTTATGAAGCTGATGAACTTTTAAGCCAAAACGGACATGAAGTGCTAAGACTTCCTCCATATCATTCTGACCTAAATGCTATAGAACTCATATGGAGTCTAGCAAAAAGAAATGTGGGAAGCAAAAATGTAAGCCGAACTTCAAAAGAGTTTGAGGATCTCATAAAACAATCTTTTGAGTGTATTACAGCAGATGATTGGAAAAAAATGACAGACCATGTCATTCATGTGGAAGACAAGTACAAAAGAAGAGACCATATAACTGAAAATAATTTACAAAGCTTCATCATCAATTTAAGAGACAGCAGCGACTCCAGTGATTCTGACGATTCACTCCATGTTGAATTTTTAGATTCAGATTTTGATTATAGTGATTAAAAAACAGTATAAAAATATATGGTGTTGTTTTCTTTGATACATACTCACACAGATTTACAAATATTTAAACTCATGATAATATTGATACTCATGATAGTGTTTGATAGCCTGTTTGTTCCTTTAATACGCCACAATGGAGTGACGTATCCGTGTAATGTTTGGTATGGAGTTAATAAAGAGTTAACAAGTGATATAAGCTACTTTTAATCTCGTCATAACGCGGACAAAATTGCAAGCATCCACTAGTAAAATAAAAATAAATGTCAAAGTATCAAAGTGAGTTGTTCCAACTTTCCTTTTTACTTTAAGGCTGCCATGCTGATATTTTTTTAAATTTGCCGCGCTTATTCAGTATCAACTTTCATTAGCCAGACTCTAGGCGCAACTGCTATATTTCGCGTAAAGCGTAATGCAGCCTTAATCTATTTTTAAAGCCCGCTTTGCTCAAAAACTAGAAAATGCTGAGAAACTAAAATTAATTTTAACAATTTGTACTCAAAAATCAATCAAATGAACAAGATTTTGTACATTGTACTTTCTAATCAAAAATGTTTTACTAAATCAACTGTTGAAATATTAAAATATTTTTTATAATTTCTTCTTACAATTCCTGCAACATCAGCATTCACAGATCGCATATTTTCTGTCATGAAGACGAATTGGAGAGATAAGCGTAACAGAGCAAGTTTGAATTTAATAAAAACAGAATTAATAGTGTTTTTCAACTATAATTTGGACTGCTATCAAGCATATGAATGCTTTCTTAAGAATAAAAATTTAATTATTAAAGCGCAGAGCAGCAAAAAATAAATAGTTTATTCACATACTATATATTTTTGCCATCTACAATATTTTTAGAGGAAACAGCTTCGAAAACACTATATTTGATAGCAAAAGTGGGTAAACCTATCTGTAGGGCCCATGAGTGTAGGATAAATCTGTTATGAAAACCTATATGTATGTTTATTTCAGGCACAAAACTCCGACATAATTTATGAAAACCTAGACAACGGACGCTTGCCGACTCCTGAGCCGTGGAATACGTACTCGACGCCTGTGGACACGGACGAACACACATACAGGTAAAACGGCAATATTTTTAAGACAACAATGAATATTTTGATCGAGCGATACGAGATCCCCATATTAACTTGGGCAAATCAGCGTTGTATGTATGTATGTTTGTTTGTCCGAGGATAACTTTTGAAGCGTTGATCCGATCATCGTGAAATTTGATATATAGGTAGGTAGTAATGATACAATCGTGGTGTGACTATATCAACTAAAATGAGGGGGAGGGGTTCTTGATATATTGGGGTTCAAGAGGGGTAAAAAAATCAGGTGGTACGTCTAATGAAAGGTCTTCATTACATAGATAGATAGAAAACGCTTTATTGTAGACCACACTTAACTTAACAAATCATATTTGAAACACTTAAAACTAGACACGCGAAAGTACAATTGGCGGTCTTATCGCTAAAAGCGATCTCTTTCAGACAACCTTTTGATGGACTAGATTTTACGACAACGTTAAAGAACGGTAGCTTTATAACTTAAGCTTTTCATTTAACTGTATACTTACATGAGCAAAACAAAATAAATAGATACCAGGGTAGGTAATATTTATATCAATATTATACATAAAAATTCTATGATATTATATGTTATGTTATGTTGGTGGACTCCCTTTTCCGCATTTGAACTCTTAAGTGGTCCATTATGCGTGAGAGAGTTGGCTATATAGATAGCCAGCCTAACTCCGACCAGAAGCGCAGAAGTTTCCTGGGGTCCTCGCAGGCTTCACGGAGTGACCTTGGATTGTCCAGGATTTCTGCACGTTGTGCTGTTACCCCCACGCATTCCAGGACTACGTGGGCTGCTGATTCTTCTTCGGTGAGACATCCCCTGCAGAGTGGGCTGTCTGTTGCTCCCATGATGTAGAGGTGTTTGTTGAGGGGACAATGTCCTGTAAGGGTCCCCACGATGATTCGAAGGTCCAGTCTCTGAAGGTTGAGCAGTCGTCGTGTCGAGTCGTGGCGAGACAGCCGGCAGAGCTGCCCTCGACTGTCTGCAGTCCATGGTCTGTGCCCAACGTTCGTTGTGTAGGTTTAGAGTACGATGTCGTATCCATGTTCGTAGTTGTGTGAAAGGTAGAGGGAGGAATGGATGTGGGCCTATAGCCGCGGTTTCCGATCCTCTTTTTGCTAGTTCATCGTTGCCAAGTGATCCGCTATGCCCCTTAATTGTAAAATCACCTTGTTTTTCATGGCGATTCTTTCTAGGGCTAAGTGGCATTCGTAAACGAGCTTAGAGTTACAGCTGTGACTTTCCAGAGCTCTGAGTGTTGCTGCACTGTCGGAGAGGATTCGTATATTGTAGTCTTCTTCTATGATATTAAAAATACTAATAATAAAATAAAATGCAATTATAAACATTCATAAGTACTATTCGATCCTGTTTTTATTATTAGTTTCTTTGTAGTTTTCGAGTTATTAGCCATAGTAAAAAATGAACTTTGACGAAATTCACAGGGTGAACTAGTCACCCCGTAGTGCTGAAATTTAGTGACACAAATATTGAGATAAGTCTAAAATCCAGAGAAACTGCAATTTCTACCCCTAAATAAGTATCCAATTAACATGAGACTCAGTTACTTGTAATATGAATGAAACTTTAACTCAAGTTGTTGGTTATTCATTTTATGGCACTGTTTTATAGTCAAAAATTACAAATAATATTTTTTTGTTTTTATGAGAGACTCGCTAGATCTCAGTTCGGAGCGAACCACTAGTAATTTTTTTTTTTGTTTTTATGGGAGATTAGCTAGATCTCAATTCGGAGCGAACCACTAGTAATATTTTTTTTTGTTTTTATGGGAGACTCGCTAGATTTCAGTTCGGGGCAAACCACTAGTAATATTTTTTTTTGTTTTACTTGGAGACTCGCTAAATCTCAGTTCGGGGCGAACCACTAGTAATACATTTTTATTTGTTTTTTTGGGAGACTCGCTAGATCTTGGTTCGGGGCGAACCACTAGTAATACATTTTTATTTGTTTTTTTGGGAGACTCGCTAGATCTCGGTTCGGGGCAAACCACTAGTAATATATTTTTTTTGTTTTAATTGGAGACTCGCTAAATCTCAGTTCGGGGCGAACCGCTAGTAATACATTTCTATTTGTTTTTTTGGGAGACTCGCTAGATCTTGGTTCGGGGCGAACCACTAGTAATACATTTTTGTGTTTTTGGGAGACTCGTTACATCTCAGTTCGGGACGAACCACTAGTAACACATTTTTTTGTTTTTTTGGGAGACTCGCTAGATCTTGGTTTGGGGCGAACCACTAGTTATACAGTAATAAGAAGAATGTCTCGTGCAGTTGAAGAGTTGAAGAGCAACGAAATTCACTTGCCAAGTTAACATATATTTATGTTATTTTACAGTGAGCCAGTCGGATATCAAACCAGCGATGTTACTTACGCGCAACCAATACCGAAGAGCCAACGTCAACCCCCCACAGAATACGCGGATGTTGGCGAGCTAGTCAGCCCAGACTATATAGCTATAGATGCCCAAGGTAGGTACAAACATTGGAAAACAAGAACGGGCCAAGATTTTTACAAATCTAATCAAATCTTTTCATTGCGTAATATGGGTGGGTATATACAAGGAGTTTAGTACTAATAAGTGCAATCATATTCAACGTTTTACGCATGTAATGTCGAGTTTAATTAGTATGTTCCATTTTAATGTCAAACTGGAGCTAAGTATAACTATTAATAAACAAGATCCTTGACATCTAAATATTAATTAGAACTACCTTAGAACTAAAAACCACGCGAACAATTAAAAATAATCCCTTTTTTGATACAAAGTGGAGATGGGACAGTCTTATATTTCACCTGATGTTAAGTGGTAACCATCGCCTATAACAGAGAATTGCCTCGTAGGTAACGCATTTCAGCAATGTGCCCTACGATGCACTGCATTGCGTCCATCAACACGAGGCATACAGGTGTAAAGCTCCATGTGCAACTTCTGCTTGGTGGCAGAAATAGGTATGGTAGTAGTACTTCCCTGGGCGAGCTCTATCACAAGAAACTCTACTACCCGTCATCTCCGTTGTCACTTCTTCTAACCCATATATTCTTAATACAGTCCATCCATCTCTTCGGCCTTCCTCTAATTCTATATCCATCCACATTTATATAAGACTTTTAGTCACATTATTTTCTTTCCAGTGTGACAGTATAGGTTATTCAAAAAAGAACATTTTCGCACAGCCCCAGCTCGTAACGATTCCAACACTATCTTTTTTTTTGTCAACAGGGCCTTTATATGACTACGCCAGTTTACCACAACCGTTGTACAACCAGCTCGAGCTGACGAACGCAACGGGCACTGCACCCCAGGTAACACATACAAATAGGTAAACACGTCTACTCTAATCTAGAAGATCTGATCAAACTTGTATTTATTAATTAAGATATTTAATGTGAAACATTTTTTTTTATTCCTAGTGAACAAGTCTAATTAGTCTAATCTAATTGGTAAGAACCGCAGGTCGGCGTTGGATGCAGGCCGCTTCCAACCGCAGTTCCTGGAGATCAATGAGGGAGGCCTTTGTCCAGCAGTGGACGTCCTACGGCTGATATGATGATGATGATGATGAAGTCTAATTATACCCTAGTAATATTATTACAATCTAGCCATGTATAGGCTAATGAGTAATGTTAGTTTGACCTAGTTTTTTAGTATAACACAAACTAAGTGGTCGAATAGATTTAGCCAGGCAACAGAGAGGGGTGTGGAAGTTGCTCTCTATTGGGCTAATCAAATTTAAATGTCAAATAGCTATTGACACATGAAAAGAAGAAGAATAAGAAGTGGTCGAATAGCACTTTTGTTACTGTCTCTAGTTAAGGGACGCTAACACTTGCACTGCTTTACACTATTGTAATTTACACTACACTAACTCAAACGGCTTAGTTTAGTGTCTAAATGAAAAGGTATGTCTCGGCACCGACTTAAATTATAATAAACACATAGGTATATTATGAATTGATATATACTTACAAAGAACTTAATAAAGGCTTTTTTTATTTTTTTATTTTTTTTTATATTATGAATTATGTGACATGGACGCTCACGCAGGAAGCTGTGTACAGGTTAAGAGTTGCACAGAGAGCCATGGAGCGCTGTTTAATTAAAATAAATAAACCTATGTAGGTTCGGAACCCTCGGTGCGCGATTCCTGCTCGTGCTTACTTGCCAGCTCTTGTTTATTCCTTCTAGCTCGTCAACGCTTTGTTAAGTGAGTAGTTTATTGTTATCTATAATTACAAGAGAAGACACACGAATCTTAAAAAATACTTTTATTTCAGGTTCTGCCGAAACCAATTGAAACGAATTACGCTCAAGTGATACCAAAGAGTCTGCGCAAGAAATCGAAGGAGGATAATTATGCGAACGTGTTTAAAAACCAGCCATACGTGAACGTAAAAGCTAAACAATAATATACAGAGCCAACTTACAGCGAGGTCAAACCTTAAAGTAAAAAAAAAACACTAAAGGGGCCGACTGGTTATCTGACTGATATCGGCCTGTCAGTTCATTGCAATGTACACAATCATAGTTCTCTTTAAGATCGTCCTATGCTCACTGATTACAGTCCACCGGCGGATATCGGCCTGTCAGTTCATTGCAATGTACACCATCACAGTTATCTTTAAGATCGTCCTATGCAGGTCGGAGCCCACTGATTAACAGTCCGCCGGCGGATTTCAGCCTGTCAGTTCATTGCAATGTACACAATCATAGTTCTCTTTAAGATCGTCCTATGCTCACTGATTAACAGTCCACCGGCAGATATCGGCCTGTCAGTTCATTGCAATGTACACAATCATAGTTCTCTTTAAGATCGTCCTATGCTCACTGATTAACAGTCCACCGGCGGATATCGGCCTGTCAGTTCATTGCAATGTACACCATCACAGTTATCTTTAAGATCGTCCTATGCAGGTCGGAGCCCACTGATTAACAGTCCGCCGGCGGATTTCAGCCTGTCAGTTCATTGCAATGTACACAATCATAGTTCTCTTTCAGATCGTCCTATGCTCACTGATTAACAGTCCACCGGCGGATATCGGCCTGTCAGTTCATTGCAATGTACACAATCATAGTTCTCTTTAAGATCGTCCTATGCTCACTGATTAACAGTCCACCGGCGGATATCGGCCTGTCAGTTCATTGCAATGTACACAATTATAGTTCTCTTTAAGATCGTCCTATGCTCACTGATTAACAGTCCACCGGCGGATATCGGCCTGTCAGTTCATTGCAATGTACACCATCACAGTTATCTTTAAGATCGTCCTATGCAGGTCGGAGCCCACTGATTAACAGTCTGCCGGCGGATTTCAGCCTGTCAGTTCATTGCAATGTACACAATCATAGTTCTCTTTAAGATCGTCCTATGCTCACTGATTAACAGTCCACCGGCGGATATCGGCCTGTCAGTTCATTGCAATGTACACCATCACAGTTATCTTTAAGATCGTCCTATGCAGGTCGGAGCCCACTGATTAACAGTCCGCCGGCGGATTTCAGCCTGTCAGTTCATTGCAATGTACACAATCATAGTTCTCTTTAAGATCGTCCTATGCTCACTGATTAACAGTCCACCGGCGGATATCGGCCTGTCAGTTCATTGCAATGTACACCATCACAGTTATCTTTAAGATCGTCCTATGCAGGTCGGAGCCCACTGATTAACAGTCCGCCGGCGGATTTTAGCCTGTCAGTTCATTGCAATGTACACAATCATAGTTCTCTTTAAGATCGTCCTATGCTCACTGATTAACAGTCCACCGGCGGATATCGGCCTGTCAGTTCATTGCAATGTACACCATCACAGTTATCTTTAAGATCGTCCTATGCAGGTCGGAGCCCACTGATTAACAGTCCGCCGGCGGATTTCAGCCTGTCAGTTCATTGCAATGTACACAATCATAGTTCTCTTTAAGATCGTCCTATGCTCACTGATTAACAGTCCACCGGCGGATATCGGCCTGTCAGTTCATTGCAATGTACACCATCACAGTTATCTTTAAGATCGTCCTATGCAGGTCGGAGCCCACTGATTAACAGTCCGCCGGCGGATTTCAGCCTGTCAGTTCATTGCAATGTACACAATCATAGTTCTCTTTAAGATCGTCCTATGCTCACTGATTAACAGTCCACCGGCGGATATCGGCCTGTCAGTTCATTGCAATGTACACCATCACAGTTATCTTTAAGATCGTCCTATGCAGGTCGGAGCCCACTGATTAACAGTCCACCGGCGGATTTCAGCCTGTCAGTTCATTGCAATGTACACCATCACAGTTATCTTTAAGATCGTCCTATGCAGGTCGGGGCCCACTGATTAACAGTCCGCCGGCGGATTTTGGTCTGTCAGTTCATTGCAATGTACTCAATCACAGTTCCTTTAAGTTTGTTCTATGCAGTCTTGGACGGCAGGCCACCACATAGGATCAATCATTTATTGCGTTCTACAATGTATTAATAGGTTGTAATTGATAAGTACATGGTCATTATGGACCATACTAGAAATGCCAATACACAACAGTGTGCCCAACGGCACACTATTGACATTTCTCATTTTATTTTCTTATGCGTTTACTAATAATACTGATAATATTTTGCATGTAAAAATGTAACATCGAAACATGGACTCATATTCTAGCAAATTATTAAGGTTCAGGGGGGCGCCGGATTCTTGTTAAGCGCATGCAAGTTTTGTTCAAACATGACTTTGGCGCCCTCTTAAGTTGCTGCCCGGGGCATGTGCCCTGGTTTCCCCACCCGCCCTAGATCCGGGCCTGCCGTTTAGATATACCACAGAAGGGTAAAGGTCAGGAAAACAAACGAAAGCAAGTAAAATTTTAGTGAAATCTTATTTTAAAAACATAACTGTGCTTGTGTTATAAAAATAATAGTTTCCATTCGATAGCACATCTATCCAAGAATACTATCCAAAAAACAGATAGAATAAAAAAAATTCATTTGCAGTCTTGGCGCCAAAAATAGTGACGAAGGGTGAAATATTTCTTAAATTTCGAAAATGTCGAATATCTCGAAAACCGAGGCACTTTTACTGAGCATAACAAATATTTTTCTGAACCGCCACAATGGCCCCTACCCGCAGGTACCCTATTATCCACTCATTACGCCACACCCTGTAGATATATGTAGATTGTTTGCTCGGTCTGTAGATAGCTCAACTGTTTCTTTTAGATAATCAACATCTATATTGAATTCTTATTTCAGCTGAAAATCAGCGTTGGGCGCGTAACATCCAATATTATGCTGAGCTGAAGGCCATTTATGTACGGCATGTATGCAGTCACAATGAGTCGAACTGTTTAATTAAATTCAATTGTACCAAAAAAACAGAAACAATTACAAAATATAATTAGTAAGCTAGTATAAAATGGCAATATACAATGGGCGGTCTTATTGCTGAGAGCGTTTTCTTTTGTAATTTATATAAATGTTGTCTGTTTGTAATTTTACTGTATACGTGGATGCATGTTATTGGCACGCATTTTATAGAATTCTTTAGAATAATGCTCTGTAATTTTGTATTTTTACGATGCGGCAATACCAATCTTGTCTAATGATTAAGTAAATAATATGAAAATTTGTAATTAATTTGTACTTTCTTTCATTTGTTAAATTTATAATACTTAAGAATAACGTAACATTAATTATTTATAAGAGTAAATAAATAAAACAGATTTTTAGTTAATAATAAATAATAATTATAAATAAATATTTCTGGTCATTTCACACAGCGCTATCTAGCCCCAAACTAAGCAGAGCTTGTACTATGGGAACCAGATAACTGATAGAATACATATATACTTTTTTTTTGTAAATACATACTTATAATATATAGAGAAACAATCAGACCGGAAACAAATATCTGTAGATCATGCAAACATTTGTTCCGCAGCGGGAATTGAACCCGCTACCTCCTGCGTCTCAGCCGGCTATTCGCCCACTGCACCACGGAGGTCGTCGAGTTTACTCCATAGTTTTTAATAAACCACACTTATAGTAAATGTTGAAAGTTATGTTATTGTATTTATAATCCTGACTGACTGACATATAGACAACGTGCAGTCCAAACCGCTGGTCCTAGAGACTTGAAATTTGGGTGGTATGTTCATTGTGGTGTGAAAGTGAACACTAAGAACGGATTATTCGAAATTCATTCTCTAAGGAGATCAAAAGAGGTTATTACGGTTGTATGAAAAGCCGTGGTTCTTGGGTTTATAAACTTGAAACTTGGCGAACGTATTCTTCAACATAATTAAGAGAGATCGTATTTTATTGTTTTTTAAAATTCATCCCCTGGGTGGGTGAAAAAGGGTGTTGAACTTTGTATGGCAAAACATTATTTGTAGGGTTAATAAACTTAAAACTTTACATAAATACTAAAATAAGTACATAATGAAACATGGCATTGTTACGTTTTTTGAAATTCACCCCCTCGGGTTGAAAAGGGATGTTGTAGTTTGGTCTACAACAATTAAACAAAACATTAAATGTTAATTGCATTTACGAATGTAATACTTTGCCTGAGTACTTTTTATAGGTAAAGAATGAAACATTGTATGTCGTGGTATGATGACCATGGTCTGATGATGGGGCCAGGAGGAAATCTACAGAAACCTTTAATAGATAACAGTAGATATATCGTGTTTGGGTTTTATCAAATTGTTTTTGCGAGACTGTTCCCGATACAATTGACCACGAGCGTTTGAAGATGGGGAAAAACAACCGTTTTTAATCATCAATTTCATCATCAATTCAATTCATCGTTACGGGACTGGCAGACTGACTGAAAATCAACGCACAGCCTAAACTGCTGATCCTACAGACATGAAGTATGGAAGGTGTGTTCTTTTTAGGGTGCACGGGTAGACGAAGAAAGGATTTTTTGAAATCCGCACGCCAAGGGGTCCTAAATAAGAGTTTAATGTAAATCAAAAATACTATGTTTTGCTGGTACCGTTAGTAGACCGATCAAATGTTAATTGTAGTTTCCCCTTATATAAATACCAACATTATGTAACAGAGTTTTCAGAAATTTTCCTGTAAAAATGCACTGGACCACTCTGTTTGCCAACTAAATCTCATTTTTCGTTTTAGCAAGATTTAGAGTTGGGGAAAAAGTTTGTTCGCATTTTTTAAGAAAATTTAAAACATTTATAACTATAGTTTATTTACATTTAACTAAAGTATATATATACCATTTTGTTCGATAACTTTTTGCCATCATGTAGGTAGGGACATGATCCCATTGCTATAGAAATTTTGGGGCTTCTGATCAAAATACCGCGACAAGTAGTTTTGGCAGTCCTCTCGTGATGTTAACCTGACACTGCCTAAAGAATTCTGAAGAGACCGAAACATGTGGAAATCTGAAGGTTGCACCTTCAGATCAGGACTATACGGCGGATGCATTAACACCTCCCAGCCAAACTCTCTGAATTTTTTCTGAGTGGCTAAAAATGTGTGAGGTCTAGCGTTATCATGATGAAAAACCACACCCCCTTCTGTTGATTAATTCCGGCCGCTTTCTCTCAACTTCAAAAACCCTCCTTCTGCGCAGTTAGGTAAAAAGTAGCCTATGTTACTCATAAATAATGTAGCATTCTAATGGTGAAAGGGTTTTTGTCATACGCCATACAGATATAGACATTAAGTATGATAATCATAATATTGGATATGCTTATTTTTTAAGGCATAAATGTATGGTTTCCTAATAATTTTTTTTTGTTTTTTTTTTCAAAATTCATAATTATTTATTTGGAACATAAACAAAGTACAATAGACAAATGAAAACGTTGACAACTGAAAAAGTAAAAAAAAAACTGAGAAGCAGCGTCAGCGCCCTCTTCCAAAACCAAACCGAACAACGTTCCAGCTTAAAACAAGTCGATACAAGGAAATGTTTATTCTAAATATGATTATGATTTTAAGTTGAATACTGCGTGTGTGTGAGTATGTGTGTGGTGAGTGTTTGGTGGGTATGTGTGTGTGTGTGTGTGTGTAGATGTGAGTGTGTGCGCGAGTTTGTGTGTGAGTGTGTGAGTGCATACGTGTTTGCTTGTTGTTAAGTTTGCTAGGTAGGAGAGATCAAAATATTCTCGGTATCATCGTACGTTAGTGACTGAAGCCAGGTTTTGCATTTAATTTTACATCTGTGGAATGACAGCGGATAAATGTCAATAGCTTTTTTACTCTGTTGTACAAAGGACAGTGTCTTCCAGCTAGGGCAGTTCTGCGGGGCTGTATGCTGCAAACCATATCAGAGCGACGCTTAAGAGAGCTCAAAACTGGATCGAAAGAAAGTTCACCGTGTTTCCGCAAAACTGTCGCTAGGACAAATAGTTGACGCACTGTAAGAACTTCACAGATCGAATATAGGGTAGCAGTGGGAAAAAGTCTAGATTTAGAAGTCATAACCTTCAATACAGCTCTCTGGGCTCTTTCCACTCTCAACATGAGAGTCTTAGTAGAACCGCCCCATGCAGTTATACAATAGGATAAAACCGATTGAGCTAGAGCATAGTAAACCATTTTAAGGCAAAAAATGTCAGCGCTGTTACAAAGTTGCTTAAAAATGTACATTAATTTTCTGATTCTGGACACTGCACACTCAATATGCGGCACCCAAGACATAGTTCTATCTAACCAGACACCTAAATATTTAATACTTAGAGTGCGTTCCAATTTGGGACAGTGGCATGGGTTTGGTCCTGCTGCAGAACAGGCATGGGCACGAAGAATGAAAGAGGAGGGAGTTTTAGTTCTGATACTAGGGGAAAAAGTTATGAATTTAGTTTTAGGAACATTTAGAGTAAGAAGGTTCTGTGAGAGCCATGTCAGGACCGATTTAAGAGCAGATTCCGCAAGTGAGTTAGCCTCTGCCCAGTCGTGACCTGCGATTAGAAGAGCCGTATCATCAACATACGTAAATATACTGCAGTTCGGGAGAGACAAATTGCACAAGTCGTTAATGTATATAAGAAAGAGAGTGGGTCCAAGAACACTGCCCTGCGGGACACCGAAACTTATACCCTCTTCCTTGCTAGACAAATTATTAATTACGACTACCTGTCTGCGGTCGGAGAGGTAGCTCTCAAAAAGGCTGTTAGTAATACCTCTAATACCAAGTTTATCCAATAGGATGGAGACAGAGACAGTGTCAAATGCCTTAGATAAATCAATGAATATACCAAATTGTTTTAAGCTTTTTGTCAAGGTTTTTGACAATCCCAGTAGTGAGTTCAGTAACAGCATCTTCAGTCGACCTGTTTCTTCTAAAGCCGAATTGGTTATCTGCCAATATATTTTTATCATTAAGGTATTTTATAAGACGGTTGTTCAAAATTTTTTAAACACTTTTGACAATACGGTGAGAACTGAAATTGGCCGATAATTAGTGACTCTGTCTCTGTCACCTCCCTTGTAAATGGGATGAACTAAAGCTTTCTTAAATACCGAGGGAAAGGTGCCGGTAGACATGCATAAATTATAAAGATAGTTGAGAATGGGGACTAGGATGTGTCTGGAGCCCTTAACGACAGATGTAGGAACGCCGTCCCAACCGGCGGCACATTTCGTTTTAAGGTTTAAGATAATGTTTTCTATCTCTTCATTGTCATATTGGGATATAAAGCCATAGAGTCGAGAGGAGCTGAATTAGGAGGGTTTGGGAAGTCTTTCTTATTTATTTATTTATTTATACTTAGATTCACAGTTACATTACCATATATTATAAACTAATTAACATAGTGCTGGACTTAAACCAAATTGAATCTACATTATGTAATACTCAACTTATAAAGACCCGGCAAAGTAGCTCGCCTGTTAACTTTAACATACTTACTTACTTACCTATATATATATATATATTTAAATTAAATATTTACATGAAAAAATACTAACAAGAAATAGTTTGCAAGAAAAAGTGAATATTAACATTTTTTAGAATATAAATTAATGAAAAAAGTGCCTCTTGAGCTACAATGTTTGCCTGATCGCATTTGAAGTGTGTGTGTGTGTGAGTGTGTGTTTATGTGTGTATAGTGTACCTAGTGTGTGTGGTGTAGGATGTATTTTACAGTGCTATGTTATGTTTTAAAGTGTTAATTATCTTATGTGTTAGATACGGTTGGGTTAGGTATAGTTTAGAGTAATCAAGGCTATGGTCGGGAGTGAGGGGGCCTGGAAAGCTGTAGTGGCTTTTTGCGAGGTAGTCTTAACCACCAAGGAGGCTGCGGAGAGGAATAGAGAAATTCTTACGACCAATCCCATTCGCAGAAAGAGAGTCAGGGGTAGGAGGAGAAACCTCCACGATATCCGTCCCCCATAATAAAGGCTTGGGCGACGACCCTGTGTAGTGTCCGCCGCCCACTAACTCAAAGCCTAGAGGTGGCATGCGTGGAGGTTCCGCGCACTTCTCACACCAGGGATAAGGCGGGACAATTGGAAATAGATGGGACTCGCAAGGAGCCAACACCGTTGAAGCCATGGAAGAATGCAAAGCGTACCCACAGCTTCGACCAAAGGTGTTCAGAAGAAGCCCCGTGAGGTTTTAGTCAGTAAGAGTCTGACATAATCTTCCGCCACCACCTCCCAAGGCGGAAGATATCCATGACGGATTTCCTCACGTAATAAAAAAAAAATGTAGTTTAGAGGCCAAGTCTTTTCCCACATTTGCAAAGAAACTGTTAACCATATTGAGAGAGGTGGATGGGTTTACAGACAGTGTTAGTAGCTCCTCAGAGGAAGATTGTTTTATATTTAGGTTTGCCATATCCTTGATAATATTCCACGTTGCCTTTGGATTATTCCTGGCCTTCCGTAGCTCGTCACGTTCGTATTCGCGCATAATTTTTTTTAAAAAATTGTTACAAAAGTTGCGTTAGCGGGTAAATATAGTCTTTTTTGTTAGATTTTCTCTGTCTTTGTTAAATTTTCTGTACAGCGAGTCTCTGTGTCGAATGCACCTCAGAAGACCAGGAGTATTATATGTTACTGGTTGTAACTAAATGCATCCCTGTGGATGGAAAGCGAAGTGGAAGGCCTACGAAGCGATGGCGAGATAATTTGCATGCATTTTGATCGAGCGCAGCGAGATCTCTAAATCAACTTAGGCAAATCGGCGTTGTATGTAAGTATGTAATAGGTATTTACCTATGAAATTGCCGTTCTTCAGTACTGGTCATTTCAAATAGAAAAAAAGTTTGAAATGGCTTTGTATTCTAAATTCAAATTAATTTTGTTTCAAAAACATGACATTCTTTTTACAAACTCAGTGTTTTGTTTATTGATTAGCGTTGTATTTTCATTACAATTGAACATTTTTCATCATAATGGATACATTAAAAATTCGTGTTATTATGGAATATGAGTTCCGTCGCGGCACCAACGCGACACAAACGGCACGTAACATCAAAAACGTTTACGGAGAGAACTGTACAAATGAACGCACAACCCGTTATTGATTTTCCAGGTTCCGTTCTGGAAACATTTATTGACTTAAAAAATGAAGCTCGTGGTCGTCCAGAGACTTTGGTCAACAATGATGAATTAAAGGCGATTGTGGAAGCTGACGAAACTCAATCTGCAGCTGAGCTAGCAGCAGCTTTTAATGTTAGCATCAAAACAATTTTGATCCATTTGTGACAAATAGGCAAGGTAAAAAACTTGATAGATGGGTGCCCCACGAACTTAACAATCGCCAGCGCAACTTACGCGTCGAGACCTACCTCGCACTGCTCAATAGGCAAAGAAATGAAGAAATTTTGAACCGAATTGAATTCTTTTTGACAAATCAAAAGCACTCAGCAAGTTAGTTAGATCCTGGTTCAGCACCAAAGCAATGCCCTAAACCGAAAATGACCCCTAAAAAGTGATAGTCACTTTTTTGGTGGTCTAGTGCGGGTGTGATTCACCACAGCTTTTTACAAAACGGCATGAACATTACTGCAGATGTGTACTATGAAGAACTAGAGACAATGATGGAGAAGCTTGCACATCGGCAACCAGCTTTGGTCAATCGGTCGTCCCCACTGCTCCTTCACGACAACGCGCGACCCCATACTGCACAACAGACAGTCTCCAAGATGCAAGAGCTAGGTTTGGAAGCTCTCCCTCATCCGCCATACTTACCAGACCTTGCACTTACCGACTATTACTTTTTACAAAATTTAGACAACTTTTTAGTGGGTATAAAACTCAATTCCCGAGAGGCAGTACAAAATGCCTTTGAAGAGTTTGTTGCCTCCCGACCAGCTGATTTTTACAAGAAGGGCATCAATAAACTGCCAATGCGTTGGCAAAGATGCGTCGATTGCATGGGTGATTACTTTGAATAACAAAAATAAAAAAGTTTAAAAATTAAGTACTTTCACTTATTCCATACAAAACGGCAATTTCATAGGTAAAGACCTAATATTTAAGTATGTTTTTTTGTCCGAGGATAACTTTCTCAACATTGATCCGGTGATAGTGAAATTTAATACATAAGTAGGTAGTGGTAGTACAATTCTTATATGAGTAAATGAGCTAAAAATATGATGGGGTTGTTGAGATATCAGGGTTCAAGGAGGTCAAATGAAAGGCCTTCATTAGTTCATTTTGACCATGTTTTTATTTTTACTTTCGTCCTTGCAGTTTTAGAGTTAATAGCCTTAATAAAACTGAAATTTGACAAAATTTACAGGGTACACCAGTGACCCCACAGTTCTGTAATTTGGTATGCGTGTAGCTATTGTGACACAAATATAGGCAAAAGTCTGAAACAGCATAACTTAAAAACTACACAGACTAAAAACATAAAACGGAGTCGAAATTGACTAATAAAGAACTTTCATTAGACGTCCCACTTAACCTAAAAGTCTCATTTTAATTTTTTTATCCGCTTTGAACTCCAACAACCCCCCGATATTTTTAGCTCATTATGTCACTCTAGGATTGTGTCAACACAACCTACCTATCTACCTAAAATTTCACGATGATCAAATCAAAGTTCCGAAAGTTATCCTCGGACAAATAAGCATACATATTACACTCAACAACGCCGATTTATTGTCCTTGTTGATTTAGAGATCTCGCTTTGCTCGATCAATAAATTATTAATATTATTCTTAGAAAACTTTCGTGATTGATTTCAATCATTATTATAAATACGGGATTTATCACGTACCGTCTTATCGGTGTATCTACTAGGTTGACTGAACACATATGTACGTGCAATGAAGAATGTTGACTCAAACAGTTCTGCAGTGGCGGAAACTTCCCTAGATTCTGATTCGACGCACTACATACGTTTCGACAAGGCCCGGGTTTTAGCGAGAGAGAAGTTCTTCGTTCCTCGCAAGATCCGAGAGGCGATAGAAATAAGTCGTGTGCCGAACTTTAACAGGGACAGAGGATGGGTTCTACCGCCGGCCTGGAGGCCATGTCTTCATGATGCAAGTGACAGAAGAGTAAGTGAACCCGGTAGAGACATAGTTAGTGTTGTATGTTTGCCTGTGCCAAGAACTACAGAGGAGAGCAGCAGTGATGATAATGATGATGACACAGCGGGTCAACGCACTGTGCTTCCGTTGACCCAATCCCCACCACCCCGCCCGTCCACTCGCGCGCAGAGAGCAGCGGCGCGCAGTGCGAGGCGAGACGTTATTCGGAGCGGATCGCACTCACCCTGATGAAGGTTCACGAATTGAACCGAAACATTGTCGGTCGAAACACCGATAAGACGGTACGTGATAAATCCCGTATTTATAATTAAAATTATTATTTATATCTACGAGTATTAGTCCTGCATCGCTTGCCCCATCTATATGACAGCTATTATAAAGGGATACTACTCATAAGTTGGTGTTGCGTGATTCAGTTGTGTTTTAGACATTGGCGAGTGAAAAATGGTGGCAATAGTATACTTTTTAATATTATTCGGCTGCTATACAGCAATTTCCGGTATAAACATAATATTCATTTACTGATTACCCGGTTGTACCTGGACCAGTTTAGCATTAGTGGGACTGCAGTCAGGCTACGAACAAATCTTAGCAGAAAAAGCGACGGAAATTCACTTACGAAATTTCACAGCGTCTCAGCGTTTTTTTTTCGTCTTTATGGTAATGCCAGGAACGTTGGTGTCTATTGTAGAATAGAATATTAAAATATTATATCAGATTATTGTTATGAATTAGGACAAATATTTTCCTCAATAGGTATCACTGTATCTCTGTCTGTGTGACTATATGTTTTTTTGTTACGTAGTCACAACTAAAGAACTGGACTGATTTCTATAAAATTTCGTATTTATATACATAAATATTGCTGGACATTTCACACAGCGCTATCTGGTCCCAAACTAAAGAGAGTTAACTGAAATAATACTTATATACTTTTTTTAAATACATACTTAGAGTATATAGAAAAAATCCAGACCTGGAACCAATATAATGTAGATGATCTTGCAAACATTTGTTTCCGCGGCAAGAATCGAACCCGCTACCTCCTGACTCAATACACCTAGATAGATTATGACCGGGATTGAGACTAGGGCATGGCGGTATTGGACTTTTTTGAAAACCAGTGCTGATTTCGGTATTGAAACATTTAATACCGGTATCCCAGTTTTTCTATTTTATTAAAATAAATTTAATGTTTTGGCAATAAACTTATATTGCTCATTAATTTACCTACATGCCTAACTACTTCACATTTGGGAATGAGGTTAATCAAGCCTTTAAAAAACTTTCGTGATTTATCAATAATTATTATAAATTAAGGATTTACCACGTCTTCAGAAATACCTCAAAAAGCCTCATAAGAAAGGTCAAGATTGCTCAGCGTACTATGGGAGAGCTATGCTTGGTGATTCTCTACGAGATCGAAACAAAAATCAGAAGATTTGTACACAAACCGAGCTCACTGACAGAGCTCAGAAGATTATCAGGCTGAAGCGTCAGTGGGCGGGGCACATATCTAGAACACCTAGAATTTTCTCGAATGAAGACCATGCACGGTTTTGCTAACTTTTTGAATATATAACTAGTGGTTCGCCCCGAACTGAGATCTCGCGAGTCTCCAAAAACACAAACAAAAAATATTCTTAGGTCGACTCGCGCAACGATGCCCAAACGTATTTAGTGGCTAAATATGATTTAAAGAGATATCAAATCATACAAATATGTAAAATTTAAACATGTTTAGTCGCGTTCGTATAAATACGTTTAGGGATCGTTGTGCAAGCCGGCCTTAATCTTTGACCAATAAAATAGTGCCACGAAATGCATAACCAACTTACTGGACCTACAGTTTCATCAAATTACAGGTAACTTTTTTGGGGTACAAATTGCAGTTATTCTGGATTTCAGACTTTTGCCTACATTTGTGTCACTAAGCTACGCGCATACCAAATTACAGTACTGTGGAGTCACTGGTGTACACTGTAAATTTTGTCAAAGTTCAGTTTTTATTATGGCTAATAACTCAAAAACTATGAAGAATTTCCTAAAAATAAAAACAAAGTCTAAATGTACTAAAGAATACCTTTTATTTGATGTCCTACTTGACCTAATAGTTTCACGATCTTATTTTTTTACCCCTCTTGAATCCCAATTCTCAACAACCCCTCCACATTTATAGCTCATTTAGTCACACCAAAATTATGCCGTCACTACCTACATAATGTATTAAATTTTACGATGATCGGATCAACGCATCGAAAGTTATCCTCGTACAAACAAACAAACATACATACATACAATACTGATTTGCCCAAGTTGATTTAGAGATCTCGCTTCCCTCAGTAAACAAGTGTAGGTACGCCCCAAACGAGATCTCACCAATGTGAATTAAAATCTAAATGAATAAGCAGCATAGTTAACGTTATTTTAAATTATAATTAAATAAATAAATACAATAAATATTGCTGGATATTTCACACAGCGCTATCTAGCCCCAAACTAAGCAGAGCTTGTACTGTGGGAACCAGATAACTGATAGAATACTTATATACATTTTTTTTGTAAATACATACTTAAAGATACTCTTATATATAGAAATACATCCAGACCCAGAACAAATATGTATCTGTAGATCATGATCATGAAAACATTTGTTCCGCGGCGGGAACCAAACCCGATACCCCTTGCGTCTCAGCTGGCTATTCGCCCACTGCGCCACGGAGGTAAACTAAAGTAAAAAAGTTTTGATTTCTCACAGAAAATATTCACTTGCAATCAACTCGAGCTAAATAGTTAAGTCCCGCGTGTGCCAGTGCAGAAGCACAAAAACATGCGGCGTACCTTGCCTGGGTAGATGCACGAAACATCAAAGTCTTGGATGTTTGGTTCAAAGAAGAAAGCCTACAATAAGGCCACCAAGTCCAGCAAGAAGGTGATACGGAAGGCTCGTTTCGATCGGATTGGCCGAATGGGGTCTAAGCTTGCCGCGTACCCCGCGGGAAGTAAAGCTTTCTGGTCATTGGCCAAATCGGTGGAAGCGAACTTCAGCCGTTCTTCACTCCCTCCACTACTGAAACCGGATCGTTCCCTTGACTCTGCTATTGAAAAAGCAAACTTATTTGCAACTTAATTTGCGGAAGCATCATGTCTCGACACCACTGGCGAATCTCCACCTAGCCTTCCCAGATGTGAAGTGTTTATGCACGATATTCACATCCAGCAAAAAGAAGTGCTTAAAACGCTACGTAGTCTTGACGTGAATAAAGCTAGTGAACCGGACGGAAAATCAGCCGTAGTGTTTAAAACTTGTGCCCCTGAGTTGTCTCCAATACTGACAAGACTTTTTCGCCTGTCTCTGAAAACTGGTCTAGTCCCCAAGTCATGGAAGCTAGCTAATGTGCAGCCTGTGCCCAAAAAAGGTAGTCGTGCCGACCCGTCAAACTAGCGCCATATCTCGGTCACCTCCTTACTGTGTAAATGTATGGAGCGTGTGCTGAATAGGAAACTCCTTGCATACCTTGAAGACAACGACCACCTCAGTGACCGTCAATATGGGTTTCGCCAGAAACGGTCTACTCGGGACCTTCTAGTCTATGCTACACATATCTGGAGTAAAGCCATCGAGAGGTATGGTGAAGCACAGGCTGTTTCACTAGATGTCTCTAAAGCTTTTGACAGGGTTTGGCACGCTAGCCTTATTGGCAAGCTTCCTTCATACGGCCTTCCAGCTCAGCTCTGCTCTTGGCTTGCACATTTTCTGAGGGAACGATCCATTCGGGTAGTAATTGATGGCCGCTCGTCTGATCAATTGTCTATAAACACCGGGGTACCTCAGGGGTCAGTTCTCTCTGCTACACTCTTTCTGTTGCATATCAATGATCTGCTCATGCCCGGTATCATTGGGTACGTAGACGACAGTACAGTTGTGGAGAGGTACACTTCTAATGCTCGAACCAGCAGGGCTGAAATTCGGAGGCAGAGAGATGAGATGCTGCATCGTTTGAATTTGACACTCAAGGCCGTCTCTGACGCCGGGGCGATGCCAATCTCATTAAATTAAATGCTTCAAAAACGCAAGCATGTCTCTTCTCGGCGAAAAAGAGTCAGTTTCTTCAAGTTCTCATTTTCCGAGATGTACCGGTAGCCGTAAAAGGTCACCTCGAGCTGCTAGGGGTTTTGCTCACGCCTACTCTCAACTTTAGCTCACACATCGAGTCTAAGGCCATGCCATGACATAGCTGCCATGTAGTTGGGCATCCTTAACAAGGTCAGGAGATACTTCACACCAGGACAGATTCTTAGTCTATACAAAGCACAAGTCCGGTCTAGTATAGAGTACTGCTGCCACCTTTGGGATGGGTCGGCCAAATACCAGCTCGCTACCTTAAACTCGATAGAACGTAGGGCTTTTAGGCTAATAGGTGAGCAATATATGGCGGAGGCTAAGACGCAACCTCTCGAACACCGCCGTAAAGTTGCAAACCTATCGATCTTTTACAGAATACATTTCGGGGAATGTGCCCAGGAACTTTGCGATCTCATTCCGCCATCTCCTTTCCATCAAAGGACAAGCAAGTGCACGGCTCAGTACCATCCGTAACTAGTTGATATACCACCCATTCGCACACACCGTTTTGGTTCTACGTTCTTGATGCGTACAGCTGCCGTCGTCTGTTTTTCCTAAAGCATACAATCCGGGCCTCTTTAAGGTAAGAGTGAATAGGTTTTTTCTAGACCTTCGTGTTTCATCTTAAACTACATCGTCGCTTACCATCAGGTGAGATTGTGGTCAAACGAAGATCTATTTAGTTAAAAAAAAATAGATTTATGAATAATTTGAGAATAAGAATAATTTATTAAACAGAACATACTTAAACAGTTGTACTTAAATTAAATTTTAAAATGTATATTTTAAATTTCTGTATTTATCAGATTAGTTACATATATGAAGTGACAAGCTCGATAAAACCCTGCCCTCCGAACTAGTTTGAGACTGTGTCTCGTCGGGCAGTGCACTATTCAAGGTCGTCTGTTAATGTAATTATAATGTATGTATTTAAATGTATGTATTTTTATTATGTAAACTAACATATACATTTCTGTACTTACAAAAGAAAAAAATATGTGCATCCTGTAAAGGCACTGCAACTAAGTTCGAGCTATCTACCTCTAAATTGCAGAAAAAGGGTGAATTCTTAAACGCAGCAGTTTCAAATTTATACATACCCAAAACGATACAAAAAAAAGGTGGGACAACTCCCATCATCATCATCATCATCATATCAGCCATAGGACGTCCACTGCTGGACAAAGGCCTCCCTCATTGATCTCCAGGAACTGCGGTTGGAAGCGGCCTGCATCCAACGCCGACCTGCGGTTCTTACCAAGTCGTCTGCCCATCTTGTGGGTGGACGTCCTACGCTGCGCTTGCCGGTCCGTGGCCTCCACTCGAGAACCTTTCGGCCCCATCGGCCATCTGTTCTGCGCGCTATATGGCCTGCCCATTGCCACTTCAACGTGCTAATCCGTCGGGCTATGTCGGTGACTTGAGTTCTCCTACGTATCTCCTCATTTCTGATTCGATCCCGTAGAGAAACCCCGAGCATAGCCTTCTCCATAGCTCGTTGAGCGACTCTGAGCTTATTCATAAGGCCAATAGTGAAGGACCACGTCTCGGTTCCATATGTCATCACTGGTAACACACACTGATTGTAGACTTTCGTCTTAAGGCACTGAGGTATGTTGGACGAAAAGACGTTGCGAAGTTTCCCAAACGCTGCCCATCCGAGTTGGATTCGACGATTGACCTCTTTCTCTAAGTTGGACCTACCTAATTGGACTGTTTGTCCTAGGTATACATACGCGTCGACAACTTCCAGAGCCGAGTTCTCAACCATAACTGGGGCAGGGACGACATGGACATTCGACATGATTTTCGTCTTGTCCATGTTCATTTTAAGTCCTACCCGTTGGGAGACTCGATTGAGGCCTTCGAGCATCGTGCTGAGCTCACAACTCCCATAAAACTAAAATAAATACATAATCTTTGACTAATATAATAATAGCCGTAAACTTGATAGTATAGTTAATACACTATATAATATAATATATACTACAATATAATACACGCGTTCATTGAACCGTACAGCGTACTTGCAATTAAATAGTGAACTTTTAGTAGACTTTTTTCTAGTGACAGTAATACCGAAAAACCGGTTTTTTTATTACTTGAATACCGGTATTAAAAAATGTGAAAAACGGTTTGGGATACCAGTTTTTCGGTAATACCGAAAACCAGTTATACCGAAATTCAGTATCCATGCCCTACTTTTTACCCGACTGTGCAGAGGGAGAGTATTGCTAAGCCGCGGGAAAAATCTCGTTCTTTCATAAAAACCTCTACATTCTAAACTTATTTAATGGTTGGCAATAAAAGTATTAATCATTATAGAAAACTTACAGTCAGGCTTTAATTAACGGGTTATTTATAGACTCCAAATTAACAAGAGCTTATTTTCCTTATTATTTATGTGGTTAATAATTTTAGGCATTTCGACACAGACAATGTTACCCATCCTTAAATATTATATTTACCAGGAAATATTATCAGGAAAACCAAAGACCACAATAATGACGTGTGGCACTGAGTGTTGTTTGTGCACTGTATGTATATCTGTTCCGACAATAAGGCCCACATTATTCCACCGCTGGATATTGCCTCTCCCAATTACCTCTTTATAAACTAGCTAACCCGCCCGCGGCTTTGCGTGTCGTTGTTTGTCAATAAAAACATTAACCTTTTTCTGCGCAGTTGGGTAAAAATTAGGTCATAATCTATTTATATAAATTATCTGAAAATATAAATTTTCAGATCCCTAAACTTATGGAAATTTTCCAAATCTTCAACCCCTATTTCACCCCCTTCAACATTATAGAGTAAAAAAATAGTTTATTCTTATTGTTTATTTATTTATTTGTTTGTTAGTTGTTACTCAATCACGTCGTAACGGCTGAACCAATTTCGATGAAATTTAGTATGTACTTAAGTAACTTATAACCTGGATTAACACATAGGCTACAATGATTATGAATATATTTATGTTACATATATTATATGTATATACTCGTTTATATAAACGGGTCAACGGATTTGAATTATTATTTTATCATATAGGTACTTGGTAAGTAATGCGAATAGGTCGTAAGGTATTTTTCACCCTCCTCAACTCACATTTTTAATCAAGATTTTTGTATGAACAATAATTTAACCGTCGGTCGTACATTGGCGTGCAGTCATTTACATGAAGTGTCGCATCACTTTGACAAGAGTATTTTATATAGTTTTATACGGAAGTTCCCACGGGAACGGGAACGGGAAATTTCAAGCATGCGAAGCCACGGACGGATCAACTAGTTTTATATGAAATAATGACATTATACATCATTTGCTAAGAGCCTTCTGTGGATAATGTGGAAAAGAGGTACATTACGAGTAAGAGTTTCTTCTGAAAGAGCTTGTCGGAGGGAATACCATCGGAACTATTTCTGCCGCCAAGCAGCATTGACGCAGGGTAGTGTCTCGTAGGGCACGTTAATAAGATGCGTGACCTACGAGGCAATACTTCGTAATACATGTACACGTTATGTTTACTATTTATTATGTTAGTCGATCCTGTTCTCCACGATATACATATTGCAAAGGACTAATTACGGTCTGAAAACTAAAAATATTAGATACTACAAACTGAATTAATGGAAAAACAAAGTGAAATTCTGGAAAAACATGATTTATACTAAAAACGGGATATTTAACATGATATGTGAGTTTTGAGTATCCCGATATTACGACGCAGTTGCATGCCTGGTAATGTCCGCTACAAGATCGACGACCGTAAGAAATGAATGAAAGACCGATTCAATAGTTCGGATGACAGATAAACGCTTTATGTCTTAATCTGTGACCTGTGCGATATTTTTTCATTCAATCATTCAATCCATTCGCCGGGACCAGTGAGATTTTGTAGTTTTTGAACATATACCGATTTATTGTTTTTAGAAATAGCTGCCTTTAAATTACTATTTGTTCATATTTATGAATTTGTTATTGTTTATTAATTTCTGCAACAATATTCAGCAATTTCGCGTACGTAATACATCTAAGTGTCAATCTGTGCGACACAATGTTCCGAAAGTGTTGTGTACCTAGATGCGACAGCCAACGACAAGACCTTAAATTACACAAATTTTCTATGAGAAAAGAACTTCTGCCAACTTATGAACTTCTTTTCGGTGCCACAAACTACAGGCAGCCTTACTGTGGTCACACTTATTGTGCATCAAACAGCACTCAAAGCGAGACATCACTGATCAACAGTTCAGTTCACGAAGCTTCCCAAAGGTGATGAAACCGACACGGAGTAGCGATCTGGATCAGTTGTCAGCAGAAGGTACAAGCAATTGGCTGTTTCGCCGTCAACATCAGGAACCCGCGTTGCTCCTTGGACCAGCTGGGTGAGATTAAGCGATAAAGTTAGTTTTCGCGCTTCTCTCCCTGCGTGGTCAGTGCTTTGGTATGGAAAGAGCCACTCTTGGTGGTGAGCATTGAAGTCCCCCAACAGCATCAGTTGAGCAGATGGGTACTGTTGTTGGCCGGCGTTCACCGCTTCACTGAGGTCCTGTCAAAGGCATTTGACGTCGCGGACCACGGTGTCCTTGCTGCAAAGCTCTGCCACTATGGCATTGTCGGACCTGTGCATTAACTTCTGACCAATCTCCTGCGTAATAGATCACAGGTAGTGATTAGCAATGGAGGAGAGACAATGTCGGACCCACTATCGCGTGTAATGGGTGTTGCGCAGGGGTCGTCAGTATCTAACATTATCTTCTCTCTACTTCTATACGACCTGCCAGTCGCCGCCAATATAGAAATATTTATGTACGCTGACGACGTGGCACTAATCGTTACCGCGGGATCTACTGACGAGCTCGAGTTGAGACTTAATGAAGTGGCAGGACGACTGGCTCGCTGGTTTCAGAGAAACGGTCTAGTTCTAAACAACAATATGCATTTTATTAATTTCTCAATCTTGGGACGGGCGTCAAGAGAAATATCAGTCAGCTTTAACGGACTACCAATAGGAGGAGTGGCATCCACGACATTTCTCGGCAACGAGATTGATCGAGGCTTGACGTGGGGCTCGCACATTGAGAAGCTGTGCGCGACACTAGGGGGTGCATGTAACGCACTTAATAGACTGGCTCGCGTAGTGTCTGATGATGTAGAGCGCACATGCTATTTTGCGATGGTACATTCCTTGCTTCAGTACGGCGCCGAGCTGTGGGGACGCGCTGCCGAAAGGGATCGCGTCTTCCGAATGCAAAAAAGGGCTATACGGGCAAAAGCATGTGTTTCGTCACGTAGAACTACTGTGAGACCTGCATTTAAGCAGCTTAGAATTATGACTTTCCCGTCCCTCGTTATATTTCAAATGGCGGTATATGTTTGCCAAAAACTGTAATTATTTCCAAAACAGGCAGACATACATACACTCAACAGATGGCCGGCAGGCTGGCGGTCACAGTACAAAGGCTGGTCAAGTGATGGCTCCTCGCGTATACAACGCACTGCCAGACAAAGTGAAAGATGCGCCACCTCTAATTAACTTTAAATTAACATTAAAGAAAACTGGCTCGTCGAGAAGACCTTCTACAGTGTCCTCGAATTTGATGAGTATAAAGAAAGCTGTGACCTGAAATAATTTGAATTTATTTTATTTTACAAAAAAAATCACAACGAAGTATTTTTTAATGAATATTGTAACATAATGTGACGTATAATTTGACACAAATTATTAATAAAAAGTTAATATCTTTTATATCTGTTTAATAAAATGGTAGAATACCACTCGGCATTAACACTCTTTTGATCTTCAAGTGGAATTGTGGAGATGGGACCCGTAGCTGAGAAAAAAAACGCTATCATTTTTTTTACCAACGTTTCTCGCTTGCCTCACTTTTGTTGGCCTGTTCTCATTTTCAAACACCCATTAACAAGATTTCTGTTTTTTTTCGGGTTCAAAACAATAAATCCAAGTTTCGTCTCATGTGACAATGTCATAAACAGCATTAGAAATGTCCGTGGTCGTACTTCAGTAGCATCTGTGAGCACCATTTCACGCGAGCCCGCTTCAGCTTCGCTGTCAGTTCTTGAGGGATCCAACGTTAGGGATCCATGATAGCGGCTTTATAAGGATAATGCTCATAATTTGGTGTTGCGTTATTCAGTTATGTTTTAGACATTGACCAGTGAAAATGGTGGCAATAGTATACATTTTAATATTATTCTGCTGCTGTACAGCAATTTGCGGTATGTATATATATATAAACATTACTAAATACCCGGTTGTACCTGGATCGGTTTAGCATTAGTGGGACCGCAGTAAGGCTATGAACAAATCTTAGCAGAAAACGCGACGGAATTTCACTAACGAAATTTCACAGCGTCTCAGCGTTTTTTTTCGTATTTATGGTAATGCCAGGAACGTTGGCGTCTATTGTAGAATAGAATAATATAATATTATATCAGATTATTGTTTTAAATTAGGACATTTATTTTCCTCAATAGTTGACTGTTTACAAGAATTCCTTCAGTGTAATCATAAACTAAAAATAAAAACGGGGTCTTAATGTACTAATAAAGACCTTTCATATGACGTCCAACTCGAACAAATAGTCTCATTTTCATATTTTTTTACCCCTCTTGAACCCCAATATCTCAACAACCCCCCACATGTTTAGCTCATTTAGTCACACCAAAATTGTGCTTTTACTTATGTATCAAATTTTACGATGATCGGATCAGCGCATCGAAAGTTATCCTTGGACAAACAAACATACATACAATGTTGATTTGCCCAAGTAGATTCAGACAGTTCGCTTCGCTCGATTATCAAGTGGTAGGTACGCCCTGAACCGAGATCTCGCTAATTGAACTAAAATCTCAATGAATTAGCAGCGTAAATAACACTATTATAAATTATAATTAAATAAATATATAAAATAAATATTGCTGGACATTACACACAGAGCTATCTAGCCCCAAACTAAGCAAAGCTATGGGTACTATATAACTGATATAATAGGTACTTATATACGTTTTTTTTTTGTAAATACATACTTATACAAATGTCTGTAGATCATGATCATGCAAACATTTGTTCTGCGGCGGGAATCGAACCCGTTACCCCCTGCGTCTCAGCTGGCTATTTTCCCACTGCGCCACGGAGGTCGTCTTATAATGTAATTATTTATAATGTAAAAATGACATATACATTTCTGTACTTACAAAAGAAAGAATTATGTGCACCCTGTAAGGGCACTGCAACTGAGTTCGAGCCCCACTATCTACCTCCAAATCGCACAAAAAGATGAAATCCTTAAACGCAGCAGTTTACAGATATACATACCTAAACGATAAAAAAGATACCCCCATAAAACAAATCTTTGACTGATGAAATAGTGGCTGTAAACTTAATAGTATAGTTGATAGAATACACGCGGCCATTGACGCGTACAGCGTACTTGCGACTTTTTCTAGTAACAGTAATACCGAAAAACCGGTATTCAAATATATAAAAACGGTCCGGTATTCCGGTTTTTAGGTAAAACCAAAAACCGTTATCCATGCACTAATTGAGACAAAGTCTACGTTTTATCTGAAAATATAAATTTTCAGATCCCTAACTTAAGTAATTTTGGATTGCCGATACGAAATTTCAAGTCTTCAACCCCTATTTCACCACATTTTACATTATTTTTTTTGAGTCAAAAAATAGTTTATTTTTATTGTTTATTTTTTTATTTGTTTGTTAGTTGTTACTCAATCACGTCGTAACGGCTGAACCGATTACTACTAAGGTACCTTAAAACCTGGATTAACACATAGGCTACAAGGTACTAGCAATGATTATGAATATATTTATGTTACATATATTAAATGTACATATACTCGTTTATACAAACGGGTCAACCGTATTTAATTATTTTTTTTTCATATAGATATTTGATAAGTATTGCGAAGGAATTCTTCAACCTCCTACCCCCAACTCCCATATTTAATCAAGATTTTAGTATTTTTGTATGAACAATAATTTAACCGTCGGTCGTTCATTGACGTGAAGTCATTTACATGAAGTGTTGCGGCACTTTGACAAGAGTATTTTATATAGTTTTTATACGGATGTTCCCACGGGAACGGGAAATTTCAAGCATGCGAAGCCACGGGCGGATCAACTAGTTTTATATGAAATAATGACATTATACATCATTTGCTAAGAGCCTTCTGTAGATAATGTGGAAAAGAGGTACATTACGAGTAAGAGTTTCTTCTGAAAGAGCTTGTCGGAGGGAATACCGTCGGACCTATTTCTGACACCAGGCAGCATTGACGCAGGGTAGTGTCTCGTAGGGCACGTCACTAAGATGCGTGACCTACGAGGCAATACTTCGTAATACATTTACACGTTATGTTTACTATTTATTATGTTAGTCGATCCTGTTCCCCACGATATACATACTGCATAGGACTAAGTAAGGTCTGAAAACTAATATTAGATACTACAAACTGAATTAATGGAAAAACTAAGTGAAATTCTCGAAAAACATGAAATACTATATATACTAAAAACGGGATATTTGACATGATTTGTGAGTTTTTGAGTATAGCAGTTGCATGCGCCATGATCACGGGTAAACTGAACTGAAGTGGGTAGTTATTTGCAGATATAACGATCTACCCTCTTTCTTAGTCTCTTGCTAGGAATGAATTCACTAATACTATTGCTACCGCCGGTTTCATTCTCGATAATAACTCGATTCCGACGCACAACACTCACGGTATCAGGACACGTAATTGACACTTCACTTCTTCGGTTCTTACACATTCTCAGCACAAGATTCCAGGCTCCAGATAGTAGAAAACCATCTTTACGATTGAAATTCTTGTGTTTGGTAATATCAATTGCCTCCTGTGGTCTTGGCATGTAATGTCGCTTAGTTGAGATTACTTGTGGGTTGTGTAGCTCGATTCAGTGGTTTGATCCAGTCCTTCACACAGCACTTCCTTTTACAGCGCTTCTTTTACTGTCCAGGCTGTTCAGCTGTGGAGTGCTCTGCCCGAAGAAATAAGACGGTCCTTACACACCTTCAAGTTGAACGTGAAACATCATTACCTGACGATGTCATCTTCCTAGCGTTATTTATTTACTATGTAAATATTTTATCTGTTAGTATAGTTTGGTATATGTATATATTAGTCTATTTTATAAGTATAGTAAGTTTAATATTAAAATTTTATCATATTTTTTATAATACTTAAGAAGGTATATGTGTAAATGTATACTCTAAAGTACACCGCACTCCGTATCCTCGTAAATTTCGGTCCATTCAAAGGTTGCCTGGAAGAGATCGCTTTCAGTGATAAAGCCGCCCATTGTTATGCCTTATTTATTCTAGCCTCGTACTTATTTTTTGTTATTTCTGTTTGTGCGGTAATTCAATAAAGAGTTATATATATATACCTATATATCTATCGTTAACATTTTATTTTGGTTATAACAATTCTCGTAGTTATCTACTGCGCCCCATCTCAATGTCATCCTGTAACCAGCTCACCTTAATATAACAAAACGTAAGTTTAGTGTTTTCTTTCTTTTCAGCTGATAACAAATGCGATACCAAGTCATGCCATTATCATGCAAGCTGCACACTGACACCCGGGGGCCAGGTTTACACGTGCGAATGTAACCCAGGCTTTGAAGGCGATGGTCACACTTGCATAGATAAGACAAACGGAACAAAGAGAGGTACAGGAGGAATATAAATATTCCGAATCACCCTATGAGCATCACATTTCATAGGCTGTCAGTAACTTTAAAAAATGAGTTGAAAGGAATCAATATTAGATCGGTATTTGAATTGGAATTGCCCTTTTCTTTACATTAGAAAGAGCACCAAGAACATAATTAATTTGCTATTGTAGGAATATTTGCAAGCCAACGTTAGCTGCAATACACGACTGTAATTTGCAAGCCAACGTTAGCTGCAATACACGACTGTAATTTGCAAGCCAACGTTAGCTGCAATACACGACTGTAATTTGCAAGCCAACGTTAGCTGCAATACACGACTGTAATTTGCAAGCCAACGTTAGCTGCAATACACGACTGTAATTTGCAAGCCAACGTTAGCTGCAATACACGACTGTAATTTGCAAGCCAACGTTAGCTGCAATACACGACTGTAATTGAAGCGGTGTTTGGAAGAGTGTCCAATCCACTCCCATGAGCGAAATTTATTTTTTTAATACCTAGAAATGCATATTTTTTAGAATATAGTCTGGAATTATTACACTTTATTGGAGTAGGTTCGTACGAGTGGGTGGCCAGCAAGTGCGTTGTTGTGGGGCTAGGTTGTCGTGTGTTCTATTTTAGTTCTTGTTGACTCTCTCCGGCTTCACAGTAAATAGTTACGTGTTATTTATATTATATTTTATTATGTTATTTATTTATATCCATAGTATATTTAATTGTATTTAGTTGTTCAATGCTTAGTTAGAGGGCGGATATCCGTGGTCCACTCAAAGAGGCTCTAACGGAAGACCAGCGCTGGGTAGCCAGTGCAACCCAGCACATGCTGAGTTAGAGCCTTTTTGTGACACATGCAGTGAGTGCGATGAGACACACACTGCAATATTTTGCATTTTATTTAATTTTAAGGTTTTGGTTATTGTTTCTTTGTTCTTGTTGTTATGTCTCCTGTGTGTGTTTGTTCTGTTGTACTATTGGTGTTGTCACAAATAAATGTTTTTGATTTGATTGGATTTTGATTTTTGAATTATAAGAGATAACGACGAAAAAAAGGCATTTATTTAAAGTTGTGTTCGAGTAAGAAGGTCCCAAAAAAGTAAAAAAAGTGCCGATAGAAGTGAAACCTTATAAAATTACGAGATACTTAAATACGGAGGTGTCGGTAACGGAAACGGTAACAGTGTCGCGAATTAAATGGTTTTTTCTCCTCACTAAAATGCAAAACGCGCCTAAAGAAGTTTTCACTTCATATACAGAGGTGTCGGTAACGGTAACAGTGTTGCGAGTTCAACGGTTTTTTCCCATCTCAAAAAACGCCCAACGCGCCTAAAGAAGTTTTTTCGTCAAAAATTGATTTCTTAAACCTTTGCCCCGGACTGAGATCTCATATGTTAAATTTATATTAAGAAAATATTACAAAAACACAAAAAGATATATTAAGTACATTTGACTATTAAAACAGGGCTGTTTTATGTTATGATGGACTTTTTTTCGTTGATAATTTACACTGTAAAGTTAACATTGCCATGTGTACTACGTACGGTCTGCACACCCTGGTAAAAGATGATAGTTATATTTAAGTAAAACTAGAAATACATTTTAACTGATCTTTTATATTGATTGATAATTAAATGATATGATAGTGAGACGCGTGGTTTGATTGATGACCAAACGCGACTGAAGAACTGATGATTTTGATGGCTGGTGTAAAGCGCAAAATGGCACAAATTATGTGGGTCAGTATAAGTGCTTGTACACTTTGTAAACTTTACTTGACCCACACTTTCAATCAAATTACAAGTAACGCGAGTTCATGTTAAGTGGATACTCTTTTATGGGCTATACTAAATTAAAATATCTAGATTTCAGACTTTTCCCTAATGTGTCACTAAGCCTACACGCATACCAAATTTTGATACTGTGGGGTTACTGATGTCACTGTGGATTTCGTTAAAGTTCAGTTTTTACTATGACTAATAACATAAAAATTACAAGGCTCTAACTATAAGATCCCTTTCAAAAGCGGAAAAGCTCCATCAACGAAACTGAGAAATTGAATCAATTCATGGAAGAAATACGTCAAATGTTTAAGGACTTTAGGACTGAGCAAGAAAAAAGATGCGATAGGATGTTCTCCGCGGTTCAGGAGATTTGCTCGACTGTCGACTTTCTGGCCAAAAAATATGAAAGTCTCCATGAAATAGTTGCTAAACTGGAAGTTGATCGCAAGTCGGATTGCTAGTATATGATGTCTTTAGAAGCAAGATTGGACAATTGCGAGCGCAACTCAAGATCAACCTGTCTTGAAATCAGAAATATCCCACCGGTCACATCGGAAACCAAGACATCTCTCCTGAACACGTTTATAAACACCGCTAAGGTGCTAAATGTACCGCTACAGACACACGATGTCAAGGACATCTTCAGGATTAATACCAAGAATCCGACCAGAAAAACTATTATAGTCGATCTCGCCAGCGTTCTAACAAAAGAAAAAGTGGTCGCCATGTTTCGTCAATTTAATAAAGGCACATCTCGATTAACTACAGAACACTTGCATATAAGTGGGCCCGTTGTCCCGATCTTCGTCCCAGAAAATCTGTCGTCCAGAATGAAGAAACTCTTCTACCAAGCCAGAGAGTTTGCGAAGGAGAATGACTTTCAGTTTTGCTGGGTTTCCCACGGATAGATTTTCCTACGTCAAAGAGAAAACGGACCTGTGGCCCGAATCACGAACGAAACCGACTTCGTCAAAGTCAAAGACCCCAAGTGACTGTGCGCATCTTCACTGAACCGCCAAATGTACCTCACATTACTAGAACTCTTCTCTCTTGTAACTCAATCGTTTTTTAAAAGCGAGATCATGTTTAACTATGTAATATTAACCTCTTACGCCACTTACACCCATCACTCACTCAACTACATACACACACAATACACGCCCACATACTTCCCGAAACCTCAAAATTCTCCCCAGCCTTTAACAAACGCTGATTATCAACTGATAACTATGGTCATTCCAATCTCTCAAACTCTTGCTTTACTATCAGACCCAGATAGATTTGTTGACTTCTACATTCAATTATCGATGATCTTAACTTTATAAACAATGACATTAAACAAATCACGTTCTCGGAATCTCTGCTATGCATCCCCGAAGACGTCTCAATGAATGTAAATGATAAAACAGTCAGTGCAAAAATTTTCCATACTAATATTCGAAGTAAACAGTGGAATTTCGATAATCTTCTGCCTCTCTTAAATAGAATAAACCTTAGTATTGATGTTCTTATCCTGTCGGAATGCTAGCTATCTAAATGCCCATTTATTACCTCTGTTCCAGGCTATAATAATAATCATAATCTATAGTTCAGACTCATGAGGGCCATACACATTTACTACACACAATACAATACAATACACATAATTCACAATAAATCACCTACAGTTTAGCTGGCAATGCCCACCCAACGTCTATACATCTAAGAATGTATAAGCCTTTCTGCCAGACTTCTAATGATAGCGTTATTACAAGTGTCAACTCTGGACATGAAAGACGCTATCCTCCTACGCTGAATAGCGTTGAAAGTATCAACGCATGCTTCGTTAAACGTTTCGGAGGCACTACAGTAGCGCTTTAAGCCCATCAGTTGTCTAAAAATGTTATTATAGGCTACCCTTAGCCTTAGCCCCTTCAAGCTGGAAGTCACGATGTGGCCAAGGTACTTGAAACTATTCACTACCCCTATGGGTTGCCCGCCAATATAAACCGCTGGTACGTTTTGGGGACCCCTTCCCGATCTGAATATCACCATTTCTGTTTTTTAACGTTGTATATTAAATCATGATCTTTCGTTTATCTTTCACAAATCGCAGTCAGCTTTCGTAAACCCTTGATCGAGGGGCTGAGCAGCACCATGTCATCAACGTAGCTTAAGTTGTTGACATATCTGTCATCCAACCTGAGCCCTACCGGAGTGCTGCTCAGCTCCACGATCAGGTCGTTAATATAGGTGTTTAACAGATCGGGAGAGGTGATCCCCCCCTGCCTCACGCCACACGACAGGTAACTATCCGACTGTTCTACGCCCCACCTGACGCTGTTGGCCTGATTTCGGTACCAGTACGCAAGCAGATCAACAACCTCAGCCGGGACGCTCGAGTCAGAGGCTCGCAGCTTGCTCCAAAGCAGGTCATGATTTATTGTGTCAAATTCACGGCTTAGATCAAGGAAACAAGCGTACACTGTGGTTTCACTTTGTTTATAGTAACTTCATTAGACGGCTTCTTTAACCTAATTGTCTATTTTTTTATTTTACCCACCCATTTTTTTAACACCATTATCTCAACACTCCTTCCCCCCTCACAGTTTTCAGGTGATCTCACTTCGCTTGATCAATTACCATGTCCTTCGTTAGTTACACTTTATAAGTCATACAAATCACAAAGTTTTACTATTCTGTAAAATTTATATTGTAGTTTTCGGTACCCACTTCCGGACACTTCAATTATTACCGAGTTAATTAATTTTTCAGATATCCATATATGTGACAATTCTAACACTTGTGGTCCCAACGCCAACTGGAAAATAAATGGTGGAAGCTATAAATGTATATGCAATGCTGGTTACATGGAAGATCCAATTAGCCACGCTAAGGTAAATTGTTTTTTTATCATTATCATGTACCTAGACGTAGGTATATATAGCAACTTAAAGATATAAGACGATACTAATCCCATTTAATATGTCAGTGTCTAGATGTGAACGAGTGTTTGAAGCCAAACATTTGCAAGGAGCACTCTAAGTGCCAAAATACTTTTGGATCATACACGTGCAACTGCCTGGCAGGCTACGAGAGAGACTTGCGTGGTGGCTGCAAGGACCGCAACGAGTGTTCAACCCCAAACATTTGCGGGAGAAACTCTCATTGTATTAACACCGTTGGTTCATACGTGTGCAACTGCTCGTCAGGCTACGAGAAAGATTCGTTGGGTGGCTGCAAGGACCGCTATGAGTGTTCAACCCCAAACATTTGCGCAATGAATGCTGTTTGCCAAAACACGATTGGTTCATATGAATGCACATGTCTGGCCGGCTACGAGGGCAACCCACGAGTAAACTGCAAGGACATAAACGAGTGTGCGGTCAAAAATAGTTGTGCCCGTGGCGCTCAATGTGTAAACGAACCCGGAGCTTACAGATGTAAGTGTCCACCAGGTTTTACTGGCGATCCGGCGAAACAGTGCACG
The DNA here is from genome assembly GCA_918857605.2 of Philereme vetulata. Taxonomy (NCBI): domain Eukaryota; kingdom Metazoa; phylum Arthropoda; class Insecta; order Lepidoptera; family Geometridae; genus Philereme; species Philereme vetulata. The sequence continues at coordinate 5,438,178 of OU975453.1, forward strand.
GGTGAGTTTTATATGTGAATGCTACCTTTGAGCCACGGCTCGCATACCTGGAGAAAACTGCGCTAAAATCGAACGTCAATTACATGGGGTTACAATGTTTACACTTTGGGGTAAAAAGAGATAAGCGATCGTCACAGAGACCAGACCCAATTATTATCTAACAAATCACTTACGCTTAACACAATGTAAATCGATTTCTAAAAGTAAGGCTCAGTAAATATTTTACCCTAAATAAGCATATAATTTTACGTTTCGTAACGATAAATGTAACGTTTTGCTTAAAGTAGATATTCATTTTATTTCCTAAGTTTAAAAATTCAATACGGTGAATCAAAATCATCACATCTATCTCTTTATGTTATGTTTCGTGAAAACCATTAAAGGTTTTTAAGGTTCCATATCCAAAGGGTAAAACGGGACCCTATCACTAAGACTCCACTGTCTGTCTGTCCGTCACCAGGCTGTATCTCATGAACCGTGATAGAAAACAGTTGAATCACAGATGATGTATTTCTTTTGCCAATATAGTAATAAGTACTAAAAACAGAATAAAACAAATATTTAAGTGGTGCTCCCATATAACAAACGTGATTTTTTTTGCTCGTTTTTATATATGCTGCGTTTTTGATACGGAATCCTTCGTGCGCGAGTCCGACTCGCATTTGGCTGGTTTTTTTATGTTGCTTAGGTCTAACCTCGTCTTTTAATTATTGGCTAACTATCTATCTTCCTGCAATGTGTTGTGTGTTATTTTGTTACATCTTGCAACATAATATATGTTGGGGATGATTATAGGACACTGGTATATGATATTTATTAATTTCGAAGTATCTATTAAATTCAAATAACTAGTGGTTCGCCCCGAACTGAGATCTCGCGAGTCTCCCATAAAATAAAAAAAATATTTGTAATCATTGACTATCAAAATAATGCCCCTAAATAAGTAGCCTAATTATACTTAGTACACAATATACTACATATAATACTTAGTACAACACAAGTAACTTTTTAACAAAAATGTAACCGACTTCAGATAACAGTAAAAACCAAACTACTCTACCAATTTTGATGAAATTTCCATGATATCAATATACAACTATAGATTTTCAAAAAAAAACCTAATTTTGCAAATCGGTTGATATTTATCGGAGTTCTGAACTAACAAACATAACATAAAAATTAAACAAATTTAAGACATAAATGGTTTTTTCACGGATGCCATTGTCAGAACTGGACCAAATGGAAATGAGTTGCTGACGATACGGACAAAATTTATTAGGACACATTGTCGCAACTGACACTTTCGGTTTTAATATTTTTTTACGGTCGATTCGGACACCATCAAATTATTGAAGCTGTTGAGTACAGTCAGGTAAAAAATGTTTAAGCAAAATATATTACAATGTGATAAAGCTAATCAAATTGCTTTGCGAGCGTGTGGTGACTTACATTAATGTTAAAAAAAACCACAAGTTTCATTTATAGCGTATTTGGTATAAATCAACATCTTGTATACTTAGGCATCTATATAATGATCACTTAAAATATCTCAAATAAAGAGATAGAGAAATAGTGTGACCTTGCTATGCATCTAATTCGCCATCTTGCTGTGCCGCCGCCGCGCCTTGGTAAAAACCTGTGTTTTAACTGACTGTACAATGCAGCTATTTTTAATAGTGTCCGAATCGACAGTAACAAATATATTAAAATCAAAAGTGTCAATTGGGACATTGCGTCCCAATATATTTTGTCTGAATCGACAGCAACCCATGGAAGTGGGACCACACGCGAAGCACCAGCTTTCAAGTAATAAAACCGACCAAGTGCGAGTCGGACTCGCGCACGAAGGGTTCCGTACCATTATCTATAAAAACGGCAAAAAATCACGTTTGTTGTATGAGAGGCCCCACTTAAATATTTATTTTATTCGGTTTTTAGTATTTGGTAGTATAGCGGCCACAGAAATACATCATCTGTGAAAATTTCAACTGTCTAACTATCACGGTTCATATGATACAGCCTGGTGACAGACGAACCGACAGACAGACAGCGGAGCCTAAGTAATAGGGTGCCGTTTTACCCTTTGGATACGGAACCCTAAAAAAGAGTCATCAAAATCGGTTCACCCAGTCAAAACAAACATAAAAAATACAGTCGAATTGAGAATCTCCTCCTGTTTTGAAGTCTGTTAAAAGTAGGTGGCCACTCAGCGGTGTGCCACTAACGTAAGGTATAAGTCGCGGCAAATAAGTCTAGCGGAGACCGTTATTGCGCAGAAGTATAAAATAAGATACCTGAGGGGGGCTAGCGGAGTGAAGGGCGGGCGTGCGTAGCGCCGATTGGCTCTCCAGTCGCATTCCGTTCCCCGCATTGATAAGACACCCCGCGCACTTCCAGTGTACAGTCGCGTTCTGAATATTATGTTATTGCTGTTATTTGAATTTGTTTGTTTGTGACTTTAAAGTGAATATGCATTAAATAAATACTGTTTTGAAAATACAGTCTAGGAAAATGGTTGATGACGTGGATTGTTTTTTTTTGAAAAGGGAATCAATTAATTAATTGATTCTTTAAAATAAATCAAAAGTGAGATTAATGAAGCTACAAGCACTTTACTCAGTCATTCGGACAGCAGCACTGTTTGAGTCAGATAAAACAAACTGCCTAAATTATTAAGGCGGGAAACATTAAATTAAATGGCGATTTAGGGAAAATCCAAAAAAGGACAGCAGAGTCTACAAATACGTCAATTGCAACGGTAAGGAACATCTCCAATCAAGACAATAGTGGCTATTGGCTATTGTATTGCTTGCGCGGACAGTACCCATGCGCAGCTATCCCCTCCGCGTATAGTTCAGCGCTAAAGTTATGTGCCGCGACTTATAGCTACTGTAGCGCTCAATACTATGAGATCGCGACAAGGTTAGCACTGCGTTGCGCGATATAATTCCTTCCTGTTTTTAAAAACATGGTTAATAAACATTATCTGTCGTCCATCGCTCACTAAGACTTCGCAACTTTAAATTTTGTATATAATTTTTTATTTTTTTTTCTAATTACCTATGTATTTAGAAGTAGGTTATTTAATATTATAAAGTTATTTATATATATTTATATGTATATTTTATTTTAGTCATTTATGTACTTATTCTGTTAGTTATTATTTGATATACGCCGCCGTTCTCATTTGTTCACACAGATCTTGTCCATCCAAAGGTTGCCTGGAAGAGATCGCTTTTAGCGATAAGGCCGCCCATTGTACCTTTGATTTAATTTTGTATTCTCCTTTGTTTGTTTTATTTTTAATGGTGTGCAATAAAGAAATTATCTATCTATCTATACTAGGTTACTCAGTTGGAGCTAGAAATCCGTTTACCGCCTAAAGTTGCAATTGGGTTTGTTTTGTTAACAGCTTTACCAGTGAAGCCTACAACTACAGTATCTACAATAGCGGGTGCAGAAATGATTGAGGCGATGCCAATGCCACCTAGAGAAGGAAAGAATATAAATACTAACTTTGATGGTAAAACCAAAGAATACTACCCCCATTGCATGTGCATTACCCTCATTCTAACCTGACACTATAGTCTAACTTTTTATTAGCTGCAGTAAAATGACGTTTTGTGGGTTGCCGGTTTTTGAAAAAAAATAAATAGGGATGTAGCTAAATGAGTGAATCATAAATGAATAATCAGTTTTTTTTTTTTTAGATTTAATATTAAGTTGTAATGTATATTTTTAACCAATTATTATTACTATACTAGAGGATTGATCTTTTTTAGTGGAAGTATAGGGAGGTACATTCAAAATGAAACAAAAACGTCATAATAATGTTATTTAAATAATTATTGTGAACTGAATCACATCCCTATTGAGATTAGGCTGGCAACATTATTTTACGGAATGACATTTAGAAACGTCATTTTACTGCAGCTAATAAAAAGTTAGACTATAGCCATCTTAGCACCTTGTTTTGTGCTAATAACGTTAAACTATTTTTATTATTCTACTTAGGTACAGTCAGCGTCAGATTGATATGAGCTTTCAGGGTGATCAAACTTTTTTTTGATCGAGGGAAGCAAGATATCCAAATAAACTTGGGCGGCGTTGTGTGTACGTATGTATGTTTGAGAGTATAACTTTCGAAGCGTTAATTAGATCGTCGTGAAATTTGATACATAGGTAGGCACTGATTGCATAATTCTGGTGTGACTAAATGAGCTAAAAATGTTCGCGGATTGTTCAGATATTGGGGTGCAATAGGGGTAAAAAAATTAAAATGCAACTTTTAGGTCAAATGGATGAAAGGTCTTTATTTTTCGACCCCATTTTAATTTTTACTGTAATCCTTGTAGTTTTTATTGTAGTCTTAATAAAAATTGAACTTTGATGAAGTTCACAGTGTACACAAGTGATCCCACATTATTGAAATATTGTATGCATGCAGCTTTAGTAACACATATATAGGGAAAAGTGTGAAATCCAGAATAACTGCAATTTCTACCTCAAAAAACGTAACCAAAATACATGAACTCTCGTTACCTGTAATTTGAATGAAACTGTAGATCAGGAAATTTGGTTAAACATTTTGTGGCATTATTTTGATGGAGATAACAAATTAAAGTTTTTTTTTTATGGGAGACTTGCGAGATCCGAGTTCGGTGCGAATCACTCATTATTTTAGTTAGCTTTGAGATTTCCAAACCTTTTGTGCGTTCAACGAGTTAATTTTATTTATTTCACAACAATGTTTACATAGGTATAAAAACAATTTATTACGCTGTAAATTGCAGTAGTTAGAAACTGTGTCGCAGTTTGCAGCGCCTGACTTTAAGACTAAAGGAGCACGACATCATAGCGCCTGACTTTAAGACTAAAGGAGCACGACATCATAGCGCCTGACTTTAAGACTAAAGGAGCACGACATCATAGCGCCTGACTTTAAGACTAAAGGAGCACGACATCATAGCGGCTGACTTTAAGACTAAAGGAGCACGACATCATAGCGCCTGACTTTAAGACTAAAGGAGCACGACATCATAGCGCCTGACTTTAAGACTAAAGGAGCACGACATCATTAACTATGGTCGTTTTTGAAAATAGCAGTAGGATGAAAACAAATAGTTTAAAAATCTGTTACAAAAATTTGTGTTATATTTAAAATATGTTTATTAATATAATAGTTATTATAATAAATACGGGATTTATAACGTACCGTCTTATCGGTGTATCGACTGACAATGTTTCGGTTCAATTTGCAAACCTTCAGGTGAGTGCGATCCACTCCGAATAACGATCGTTATTCGTTAAACGATTCATAACGATGTTATAAGGCACACTTTACGAGCAAGTGTATTGAAAATAAATATTATAATAGTAGTGGGCTGGATTGTGTGGTCAGTCGCTTGCACCTAAACAATATCTGTGTTTTTTTTCTAGGAACTTCGCCGTACATGAATATATCGATAAACTATAACACAACTACAAAAATATATACTTACAAAATCGAAAAGACAATTCAGCTGAATAAATCATTTAAAATAACTATTAAGACATCAGATAACGTGAAAAATAAAATGATACTGAATAGATTAATGTAAGTATCTATTCTGAGCTTAACATATATAGCTTTACGTAAGGTATAAAATTATCCACAATATAATTACTAATTAGAACGGGTATTTATCGCGTATGTACCTGTTTAGGGTTCCGTACCTTAAAAGGTAAAAAAAGAAACCCTTACACGATCACGAACATGAGTCCATCTATCTGCCTGTCCGTCCGTCTGTCCGTGTGTCACGACCGATTTTCTCAGGAACGGCTAGACCTAGCAATTTAAAATTTATACTGGATAGTGAGGTATACAGAGTGTTTTTTTTTAACTGGGACAGTACGGCAGCACCCATAACCAGAGAAGATACAGGTGCAGTTTCTTTTAAAACATCAGCTCGTTTTCTAAGAGAAACATTTTGGCATTAAGGCGGGCTTGTTTCGGAAATTTAGGTATTTTACGCTACCTCAGGCCCCGCTAATCTAAACGTATCTGCACTGCACTAATTTGAAACGCGGGGGAATTTTCGGGAGACAAACGGCGTGCTTCCGACCTCGAAAACGTCTCGACGGGCACTGGCCGACCGGCGCTTGCGCCTGAACGAGTAGATTTTGAAAGTTTTCTTTCACAGAGATTAATAATAACTGAATTACATATTGTTTTTTCACAATTCCTTAGTTAATAATAAGCTCTATCTTTTGGTATAAATTAGATATGATTTCAAGAAGAAACCTCTTAGTATTGACCGTTTAAATATCAATTTAGTGTCAACTTTATGATTTTTATTTATCGAGAAAAGTATTATTATTTGCGTTTCTATCTTCACATAATATGTGTGAGTAGCGCTTTAAAATGAATCAAGTTTGTAAATATTTTATCGTTGCAGTCCTTTGTAAAATATTTTTTTATTATCCTGTCCATACAAAACAATTAGATTGTCGCAACGAGTAAATACTAACAATAACATTAATATGACCATTTAAATACATAGTATAAATAAATAAGTAAATATTACTGGATATTTCACACAGCGCTACCTAGCCCCAAACTAAGCAGAGCTTGTACTATGGAACCAGATAACTGATAGAATACTTATATATATATTTTTTGTATACGAATATTATACTGTGTGTCACTGCATTCACGACATTAATTTAAAACACATTATTAAGCAGAATCGTATTAACAGATTTTGGAGATTGGTTTAGTAACGGTAGCTTGAACATTTATCAAGTAATCGATACATTTCCAAAAACAATTTTTAACGTAAATCGACGGTGCCTTTGAGCCGATGCCGCTTAGTCAGTTTAACAGGTACCTAGTTACATGATGAATGTATATGATTTGTTTGCCTATTTTATACAGCCAGTTTCATTGATATTTTGAAACTTGAAATAAAAGTTAATTGAAAATTAAAAAAAAAATCATGGTAAAGAATTTGAACAAAAAATTATTTTACAACAATACCAGGCATCAGTCCTAACCACGATTTAAAATATATAAATTAAAAAATATAAATTAAATTATCCTAAATTAATGTCGTAAATGCAGTGCCATGCAGTGTAGACATACATCCAGACCCGGAACAAATATCTGTAGATCATGCAAGCATTTGTTCCACGGCGGGAATCGAACCGGGTATTCGCCCATTGCCTCACGTATTTTTAATAATACTTGTATTTCAGGTGTTACAATGTGTCTCAAAACACACAAATATATTTAAACGATTATTTGGAGAATGATAATGGTGATTACTATACCCATGTGAGTACAATCAACGTAAAAGACCGGTCAAGTGCGAGTCGGACTCGCGCAGCCAGAGTTCCGAACCTAGATACGTTTATTTATGTTAATTAAACAGCGCCATCTAGTTATGTGATCGGTAAACCAAGACAACTTAAAGACAGATATCTAAATAAGCAAGTGCGAGTCGTACTCGCGCACCGAGGGTTCCGAACCTAGATACGTTTATTTATGTTAATTAAACAGCGCCATCTAGTTAAGTGACCAATACACGAAGAAAAGTATCAGATATTTAAAGAACTAGTTATAGACTTCGTTATAATTTTCCTGTAATTTTTGCATTATACAATATGTTTTGTTATTATTATTATTAGGAAAGTACAACATTTATATCTATCAACTATATTAATTACAGATTTTTCTTTTATAAAATTGATCAATTACAAAATTATCCACACTTCTGTAGGTCGATCAGTCTATGTACATTCTGGACAGTCGCAACACGCACTCGCTCATTGTTTAAAATATACGAAACGTAACTCTCTCATTCTAGCTTCACTAACTAATATCTCCCTCTCAACTTCCGTTCGCACTTTTCGTAAAGCATTCACCAGCTTACTCCCAAGTCAAGCGTGCGTTAAGAAGGTTTACTTAAAAAAAATACTGGTTTTGGAATGTGTAAATTTTGAAATTTTGACCCCCACCGTTTTGGCTATTTTTACCATCAAAATAAAAATATTTTTATTTAGTTAACGTTATTTAGCAGTGTATTTTTTAACTTTTTTCGTAACATTGAACAAGGTTGCTCTCTCAGTGACTCTCAGTGAGCTTGTTGTAAATCAACGGAGCCATACAGAAGATGCTTTTGCGCATTAAGGCGGTCTTATAGTTGCGAACACATACTTTTATCGCGACGATTCCGAACAACGACATCAGAAAGCCGACAAAATAGATGTGGGTTCATTTTAACAAACATAGCTGTTTTAAAGATATACAGGGATTGCTAAAATATTGTGCTTAGTAAAATATGACTGACACGAATTAGTAACATTTAGTTTAAACACGGCGCGAATACATCGTTTTTGATACTTATAGACCTTGTCAACGTCAGTAGAGTAAGGATGTGTATTTTTGAAAGAAAGGAATAAAAACATTTTTTTGTTCTAGGTACCAGTAGCTACTCCAAACATGGAAGCTAAGTGGAGATGTTTAATTAATGGTACCGGTCCATCACTTTTAATAAACTTTTCAGTAACATTTGCAAAATCTGAAAAAAACGCGTATGTGCGTAAGTATAAACGAAGTGTTTATGTCTACACAGCAAGCTATACACTTCCAGTATAAGCTGACCTCGCATTGTGTAGACTTTTTGTAGAATGAGATGTCAGCTTATACTGGAGCTGTATAGCTTGATGTGTAGCCGTGTGTACGATGCCGAGTGACAAAATCTCGAGGTGGCAAAGAAATTTACGGCCTACCCAGAGATTTTCCCGGTGGGCTTCAACTTGAACGCCTTCAAGACAGGTAAGTGTTAGGCAACGCGTCTGCAGTACCATTAGTGCTACAGGCGTTTATAGGCGACGGCACCTCCTGATGTGATCTTAAGATCGGGACCGTCAGCTTATGTGTCTACAAGTCTAATTGATCGATCGAAGCGAGATCTCTAAATCAACTTGGGCAAATCGGCGTTGTATGTATGTATGTTTGTTTGCCCGAGGATAACTTTCCAAGCGTTGATCAGATCACTGTGAAATTTAATACTTAGGTAATTTTAATACATAGTGATGGCACAATTTTGGTGTGACTAAATGTACTAAACATGTTGGGGGGTAGTTGAGATATTGGGGTTCTAGAGGGGTATAAAAAAATGAAAATGAGACTACCAAGTCAAGTGGTACGTCAAATGAAAGGTCTTTATTGGTACATTTAGACTCGTTTTATTTTTAATAAAGGTCTTATAGGTTTTGAGTTGTTAACCATAATAAAAACTGTACTTTGACAAAATTCACAGGGTACACCAGTGCTGTAATTTGGTATGCGGGTAGCTTTAGTGACACAAATATAGGCAAAAGTCGGAGATCCAGAATAACTGCAAGTTGTACCCCAAAAAATAACGACTAGCATGAACTCCCGTTACCTGTTATTTGAATGAAACTGTAGGTCAACTTGTTTGGTTCTTTATCTTGTGATACTATTTTGATAGTCAATGATTACAAATAATATTTTTTTTTGTTTTATTCGAAGACTCGCGAGATTATAGTTCGGGGCGAACCACTAGTATAAAATAACTTAAAATACTCCGCATAATACGCCACTCCGCATTTTCAATTGTAACTTCGTCATCAAGAGCAGGAGTTATTGCTGTCATAGCGGATGCTAAACCCGGCTATGACAGTACACGCCACTCGTGATGCTGCGATGATGAGTGTATCAGAAATGAGGAGATTCTTAGACAAACCAAGGTCACTGGCATAGCACATAGGATTATCAATCTGAAGTGGCAGTGGGTTGGGCACATAGCGCGAAGAAATGGTGGCCGTCTTCTTCTTTATGAAGAAAAAGAAGAATGACCGTAAAAGCAGAAAAGTACTAAATTCAAGACCACGCGCAACGTACTGCAAAGCAAAGGGTAGGACGGCCCTCATACATGAAAAAAGATTCCTGGGAGCCGTTGGGTGCAGGGAGCACAAGATCGATCGCACTGATAATCTATGGGGAGGCCTATGTTCAGGATACGTCATAAGCATAGGGATATGATGAAGTTATGACCAGACGCAACGATCGCGGGCTGATCATGTGCATCTCTGTAATGTACTCTTTACAGGAATCAATTAAGACACTTCCTGGCTTTTATTTCGGAACAGATCACAGGTCTTTTAGTGAAAATTGATAATAAATCTGCGCTGATATCGATAAGCGGTTTAACTACTTCTGTAATATGTGTCAGGCCCTAGATTATTGTAAAAAATTTCTTTCAGAAACTCCTAAACCTGTTGCAACTGTATTTACAGAAGAAACAAGAGCAACCGCTTATCTGCCATCTACAGAAAATGGTGGTAAGTCCCCTTAATATGTTTTTATATATACATATCTGCTCGCATATTATATAACATTCGTGTATGATTTACGATACCACCTACTCTTAAATGCATCCCCGAGCTTCGTCATAACAAAGTCTTCTCCATGCAAAGGTTGGAAGAAATGGCTCCACGGCGATAAGTCCGCCCATTGTACTTATTAATTTGTGTTCTAGTGTTTTATACATTTATTCATACGGTTTGAGAAATATCTTCAAAAAAGTAATTCACATATCTGCCTGCTTAGTACCTAGTTTAGCAAGAAATACAGACGGATCTCAAATTAGTGGTCAGTAGTAGAACTATCCAGAGTTAAATCGAATATATCTAAATCATTTTAGCGTTGTCTGCGTAGGAACCTTTGAAATGGAATGATATATTTTATTGCATGAAATGTGGATTTCAATATGACAATTTTTGTTTATTGTATACTAGCTGACCTGCCTGCGGCTCCGCACTCATGGTTTGACAATAAAACATTACCCTCCATTGGGTAAAATGTAGCCTATGTTACTCAAGAAGAATGTAGCATTCTAATGTTGAAATATTTTTTTAATCGCACAGGTAGTTTTTGAGTTTATTCGTTACAAACATACAAAAAAACAAATCTTTCCGCTTTGTTATATCAGTGTAGATGTATATTATATTAAATATAGATAACCTATAACTTATATTTGAATTTATATTAATTGAAATACACATTTTTTTATTCGACCTGGAGTTGCAGTAAGCTTATTGCCTTTCCGATGTTAAGATTAAGACTGATTTATAAAAGCTACCGTCTCGTAACGTTCTCCTGAAATTCAATCCATCTAATTGTCTAGAAAATATCGTTTTTAGCATTCGCCACTATTATGTCTAGTTATATAATCGAAATATTGTTTGTCACTTTAAGTGTGGTGTACCACAAAGTGTGTCTTATTTAACTGTTAAATAAAGGTACACCGAGGTTCCCGTTTACAAACCACCATTTCCTCGTCTGTTAAGCGTATGAGTTACAAAGTATTGATTTCTATTTATACTAAAAACGGGATATTTACCATGATTTGTGAGTATTTGAGTATCCCGATATTTCGGCACAGTTGCATGCGCCATGATCACGGGTAAACTACCCGGCGCATCATGACGCATGCAACTGCGCCGAAATATCGGGATACTCAAATACTCTGCATGCGCTATGATCACGGGTAAACTACCCGGCGCATCATGACGCATGCAACTGCGCCGAAATATCGGGATACTCAAATACTCACAAATCATGGTAAATATCCCGTTTTTAGTATAAATAGTGTTCATAACCATGATAGTTTCAAAAGTTATAAGTATTGATTTATATTGATGTCGTCATATTAAAATTTGTTTTGAGGATAATTCCAGTGTTATTTAATACAATGCAGTGATTGTTCGCCTGTTGTGTTACAACTTTTGTAGCCTGTTACTGAAATGAAGTGTTTCTGTGTGTATATTGTGATGGTTTATTTGCTATCAAAATGTTTGGGTAAGTAACTAATTTTACTATTTATCTTAGACTATTTTAGATTCTAATGTTATCATCATCATTCTCAGCCCGTGTCAACCCACTATTGGGCATAGGCCTCTCTTTGTTTCTGCCATTCTTCCCATCCAGTGCCAGTCTGAACCACGTACGACTCACAGTCTTATTGATATCGTCGAACCATCTCGCTGGTGGACGTCCCCTATTTCGATGCCCAGTTCTCGGCCTCTGTTAGTGGCTTAGTCCACCTGTCGTCACTACATCTGGCCAACTCCACTTGAGCCCCAATATTCGCTAGCTGACGTTTTGTAGTTTAGTCTGCTTGCAAATTTCGGTAGTGGGAACTCCATCTAAGAGTGTGATGCCGAGCATGGCGCGCTCCATGGCTCTCTGTGCTACACTTATTTTGTGTACATCCTCCTTCCTGAACCCTTATGTCCCGGCACCATAAGTCATAGTTGGCAGGACACATTGGTTATAGAGACGTGTTTTATGGGAATACACGTGGATTTTTAAGATGTCATCTAGTTTGGCAAAAGCTGCCCATCCAAGTGGAACACGCCTGATGACTTCCTTCATTTGATACTCCTTGCCAAAAGATAAAACATGGCCAAGATAAACGTATGATTCAACCATTTCTAGTTTCTCGCTTTCAACAACGACGTTTGGGACCGAAACTCCAGAAATGCACGACATTACCTTCGTCTTATTCTGTTATTAATGCTCAAACTGATCTGGACATTCATTTTGACTGTCCAGCAAAATTACGATCTTGTGTTATGGGCCATAGTATGTCGAAAATGTTATAAAAACAACACGTCGTTGACAACACTGCTACTTTCCTGTTTTCATTCTGTATGGTGATGGGCCTGTTATAGTTGCGCTTGCTACTTTTATATGTTACCTTTCACTTTTTAATACGGCATTATATCTACAACCCTGTTTTCTGTATACATTTAAATAATTTATATATTCTTCTCATAATTTGTACAACTTTTTTGTAAAACAACTATATCCGCTTGTCAACATAGTTTTAGTGCATGTTGTGTTCACCTGTAATTGGTTGTGCATGTACATAGGCTGCTATTTAAGAATCCGGAACTGGCCACTGCATAAATAATATTTAAAAAGAAATTATCACGTTTGAAACTGGAACTCTTTGGCTGTAGAATGCAGGTTATTTCGTCCGTCTGTCAATTGTTTTCATTGTGTGGCGCGATTTCAAAAATTGCGTGTCATTATCACAATGGATTTATCTCGAGAAAATTTTCGTGCGATGATTTTTTATGATTTTCGACGTGGTCTAACTCAACAGCAGTGTATCGATCAACTCAGTTCGACTTTTGGGGATAAAGCACCATCGAAGACTACTGTGTATCACTGGTTTAGTGAGTTTAATCGTGGACGTCGTATGCTCACGGACGAAATTAAAGATGTTCGGCCTAAATCAGTTGTTGTGCCACGAAACATCGACGCAGTGCGTAAACTAATAATGCAAGATCGTCATGTGACATATCGAGAGATAGAGGCAATCTTGGGCATTAGTATGACGAGTATACATAAGATATTACACGAACACTTGGCTGCAAAAAAAGTTTGTTCGCGTTGGATACCGCACAACTTGACAATAGATCAAAAACAGGCTCGTGTCGATTAGTGCAAAAAAATGATAAAAAAATACAATCGTGGTGCATCAAAAGCTGTATATAATATCTACACAGGTGATGAATCCTGGATTTATGCATATGACCCCGAAACTAAGCAACAGTCAACAGTTTGGGTCTTCCAACATGAGCCGAACCCAACAAAAGTTGCTCGTGCGAAAAGCACTTTGAAGCAAATGGTCGCCTGTTTTTTTGGTATAGATGGACACGTGGCTACTGTACCCCTAGAAAATTGTAAATCTGTTAATTCAGAGTGGTACACGACCATTTGTTTGCCAGAAGTCTTTGCAGAAATCAGGAAGAATAATCCACAACGCAGAATCATTCTCCATCACGACAATGCAAGCTGTCACACTTCGGGTGAAACGACCCGATATTTGGAGGGTGAAACGGTGGAATTAACGGGTCATCCGCCATATAGCCCTGATTTGGCACCCAACGACTTCTTTTTATTCCCAACCGTGAAGAATAAATTACGTGGTCAACGATTTTCAACCCGAGAAGAAGCCGTTGAGGCATTCAAACATCATGTTTTGGAGATACCGTCTTCCGATTGGAAAAAGTGCTATGAAAACTGGTTTCACCGAATGCAAAAGTGCATTGATCATCATGGCGAATATTTTGAAAAGCAATAAAACCATATTTAACAGTCAATGATAGTTATTTTATTTTATTCCGGATACATAAATAGCAGCCCTCGTAGTTATAAAATAAATACCTATGAACTCTAGCATCGTATCATGTAACAACTGTTGGTGGACCTAATAAATACCTATGAACTCTAGCATCGTATCATGTAACAACTGTTGGTGGACCTAATAAATACCTATGAACTCTAGCATCGTATCATGTAACAACTGTTGGTGGACCTAATAAATACCTATGAACTCTAGCATCGTATCATGTAACAACTGTTGGTGGACCTAATAAATACCTATGAACTCTAGCATCGTATCATGTAACAACTGTTGGTGGACCTAATAAATACCTATGAACTCTAGCATCGTATCATGTAACAACTGTTGGTGGACCTAATAAATACCTATGAACTCTAGCATCGTATCATGTAACAACTGTTGGTGGACCTAATAAATACCTATGAACTCTAGCATCGTATCATGTAACAACTGTTGGTGGACCTAATAAATACCTATGAACTCTAGCATCGTATCATGTAACAACTGTTGGTGGACCTAATAAATACCTATGAACTCTAGCATCGTATCATGTAACAACTGTTGGTGGACCTAATAAATACCTGTGAACTCTAGCATCGTATCATGTAACAACTGTTGGTGGACCTAATAAATACCTATGAACTCTAGCATCGTATCATGTAACAACTGTTGGTGGACCTAATAAATACCTATGAACTCTAGCATCGTATCATGTAACAACTGTTGGTGGACCTAATAAATACCTATGAACTCTAGCATCGTATCATGTAACAACTGTTGGTGGACCTAATAAATAAATCTAAAATCTAAATCTAAAGTCTTGCCCATGTTTATCTTGAAGTCCGATGAAATTAATGTTAATTTGTAATCAATTTAATTTTATAGAGTAATCCATCGATCCATCTCAGGCCTCATCTACCCACTGCTAGGTATAAGCCTTCTCGTTATCACGCTACTCTCAGGATAAATAATAATACATTTTTTTTTACTTTTTTATAGAAGAACTAACGTATTCATCATTCTAGTCATAGAACGTCCACTGCTGAACATAGGCAAACACTGTAAAACAATATAACACAGAATTCACTGTAAAGTGTACCTTAAAAATGCGCGCTATACAAAGTGCTCATATCAACTTTTTTAATAAGTACTTTTGGAAAAATTTTGGCTACATACAATTAAGAAAACTGATTTTAAAAGTGTTACTCTCATAAATACTAATTTTATCAAAAAACTTATAAAGGTGCTATAGCCTGCTGAGTTATTCTAATGTAGGATACTATTATACTCACCTGTGTTTAGTTGTAATACGCTGGAAACATTTGTGTTCAATAAATACCTTTTAAAAACAAAACTGTAAGTGTACGCTTTTATGAAAAACTCCCAAGTGATGTAAAAAAAATTACAATTAACAAATTTAATAACGTAATTAAACAAAATCTTTAATAAGAGAAGCTTAAAAATATACAGAAGTTTGGGTTTGAAATTGCTTCAACTCGTTAAAAATGTTACAATTTAGACGTAATTTATTTTCTGTATTGTTATGTATTCTAGTATAGTCTTGCGTGGCTTGGTCGCGAAGGAACAGACTGTAAAATTGACGTTTCAAAGGGATTCTTGTGATTTTAATAAATGAAAAGATCTTGATTTAGATTCAATGAGAGTTTTCGATCATTTTTAATGTAGGTTATCTATATATCTCTCTCTCTCTCTCTATGTCTCTTACTTTCCCACTTTAATTCTATTACGCCACTTTCAACGTGCCTTCGGGTTCGACCATCGCACCTAAATTATTAATATTGTAATTTTTTTTTATACATTATTGGCTTGCGTTTAACCACGATCTCGCCTGATGGTAAGCGATGATGCAGTCTACGATGGTACACACTTGCCTAGAAGAAACCTATTCACTCGCGACTTAAAGATACCCAGGCTGTAGCTATCTGGAAACACAGACTCTGGCAAGGCGTTCCACTCTTTGGCGGCGTAAATAGCTAGAAGTCTCAGGATATACATTGAATTTACCGCAATCCAAATTCAGTTTGTGATATAATGAAGGTCCATATATACCTAATGGAATTAGCTATCCTCAAATGTACCTCTGTGATTGTGGCGGGGTATCAGACTTGTCATTGGCCGAGCGAGCGAAGCGTTTAAGTTTCGAGATTGGGCAAAAAATGCTTGTGTCCGTTTGTTTGTTTGTTCTCGCCTACAGGTCGCATTTTTAACCGATTTTGACGAAAATTGGCACACAAGTTCTTTGATTTAATTAATTTTTTTAATCGATCTCGATTTTTAATTGAGGGAAAGGGGGGGCAAAGGGGATAAGTTTGCTGTAGCGTTATTTATCGAGGGATTTCAACGAGTTTCTTTTTAAATTAATTTATACTAATATTTTGCTCAAAAGTCTACATTGTAAGCCTATTGGAAAATTCAAGCACCTGAAATTCGATTTAAAATTAGACTTTCTTCGTTAATTTTGTTGCTACTACTTCTTGGAGTTTGTCTACTGTTCTCACAGAACTACTACTAATTATAATAGTCATAATAGTAATGTTTTTAAGACAAAACGGGTCTTTTCACGCACAGATTTATATCAAAATCATAATTTTGACTATAGTGTGACCATTAGTGCTGTGCACTCCCTGAGGTATGCGCGCGGCGAGACGGGGGGGAGAATCGGCTGCTGCGCTCTGTCAGTTCGCCGTCAACGCTCGTGGCGGCAGGTAGTGTTATTTGTATCGGACTGTCTATGTCATGTGCGTCTTACATAGACAGTCCGATACAAATAACACTACCTGCCACCACGAGCGTTGACGGCGAACTGACAGAGCGCAGCAGCCGATTCTCCCTCCCGTCTCGCCGCGCGCATACCTCAGGGAGTGCACAGCACTAATGGTCACACTATAACCTTGACGTTTTGGCCAAGTTCTGTTATAATAGTAGTTCGAGGAATCACTGGTAAACTGGTAACTGTGTGACTAGACTTCTGACATCCACGACACAGGGAATCCTAGTGTGGGTCCAGGGTGTTTCAGGAGCGTTTGTTTTAAGCTTGCAGCAACATTACTTCGATTTGAACCACAAAACTTTTAAACATTACTGTTTTAATACTAATAATGTTGTATATTTAGTGCTTTCTATTGATTACCCCACGTTAAGTATAAAACATTGCGAAAGAAACACGATTTACTCACTTTTTAGGATAATTTTACGCTTTATTTGAGCTCTAATGTGAAACGTTTTGAGTGAACGATTTATGGTGACGTCACAAAAACTGCTTCGCCTTACAATAATAAAGCAAGCTTAGTTATTGAGGGTCATGGTACGAAGTTTCAGTGTAATATTATTTTAATATTGCTATAAGAGATTGAGGTTGGCCCCCTTGTGTGCTTACCCGACGTGCTACCTACTAATATTTAAGTTGCTTTTATGTAAGTTTAAGACGATTTATAATAGGGCACTTAAGATATTTGTATATTGCATATTGATATATTGCATATTTGTATATTGCATATTAGTATATTGCATATTTGTGTTTTTAAGAAGAAACGATTTATATCAAAATTATAATTTTGACTAACCTCGACGTTTCGGCCAAATTACATCGGCCGTGGTCACGATAGACTTGCATATTTGTAAGCATTAGATGCAATTATCTGTAAATGTATCACAAGGTTGCATTTACAGAGTAATATAGGTCTAGCGTCGCAGGGCGAATTATAAAGCTTCAGGAAGTAATACGTAGAAACCTACAGGAATTTATAAAGCCTTGTGGGTTGGCGTTAATTATTATTGTTATTTTATTATCAAGAACCTGTAGTGTCCCACTGCAGGGCAAAGGCTTCCCTCCCTTCTCTCCAGTCTTCTCTATTTTGGGCTATTGTGGACCAATCCTGTAAATGGGCATCAATTTTGTCCCTCCATCTTCGCCGCGGTCTGCCACGAGGTCGTTTCCCGTTTAGAGGCGTCCACTCTGTGATGACTTTAGCTTATAACGCATCCGATATGCGGCAGACGTGACCTGCCCAATCCCACTTCAGTTTACCCGCTTGTTGCTCGACATCCGCGATTTGCGTTTTAGAGCGCAGTATACTGTTACGTATGCGGTATGTCAGTCTGACCCCCAGAATACTGCGCTCCATGGCTCGCTGACAAACCCCGAGTCTGGACTTTTGCAGATCAGTCAAAGACCAGGTCTGTGCGACGTAGGTGAGAATGGGGAGAATACACACGTCCATGAGCTTCCGTTTCAGAGATAAAGGAAGTGTACCTTTCATTAGCTGTTTCATTGACCAATATCCATTCCAAGCGTTCTCGGTTCGTCTTGCAATTTCGAAGTCTTGTCATCCTTGGAAGGATACCAACTGGCCTAGGTCATCGACGTATTCAACCTCTCCACCCCCAACCTGTAGCTTATGATGTATGCTATTTGTCATTAGCTTTGTCTTTGATCTGTTCATACTTAATCTAACTTCGAGGCTTGCCGTGTTCAATTCGTTCAGCATGGTTTCAAGTTTTAAAGCTGAAGAGGAGAAAAGCACAACATCATCGGCAAAACGGAGGTTAGTTAACCTCTTTTCACCGATAGAAATGCCCTTTTCCTTCCAGTTTGGTGTTATTGTCTTGAAAACTTCTTCAAGGGTAAAAGTAAAGAGTTTCGGGGACAATGGGTCTCCCTGTTTTACTCCTTTTTCGATGTGAAAGGATGGTCCAACCATATCAATTTTTATAGATGCAGTGCTATTAATGAAGATTTGTTTTAAAAGGTATATGTATGTAGATGGAATTTCCTGGTTACTAAGTGATTATAAAATGGCAGAGTGCTTGATGCTGTCAAAGTCGTTGGGGTAATCGACGAAGGCTAAATAAAGTGGAAGTTTGAATTCTTGATATTTTGCAATTACTTGATTCATCATCATATCAGTAGTAGGACGTCCACTGCTAGACAAAGGCCTCCCTCATTGATCTCCAGGAACTGCGGTTGGAAGCGGTCTGCATCCAACGCCGACCTGCGGTTCTTACCAAGTCGTCTGCCCATCTTGTGGGTGGACGTCCTACGCTGCGCTTGCCGGTCCGTGGCCTCCACTCGAGAACCTTTCGGCCCCATCGGCCATCTGTTCTGCGCGCTATATGGCCTGCCCATTGCCACTTCAACGTGCTAATCCGTCGGACTATGTCGGTGACTTGAGTTCTCCTACGTATCTCCTCATTTCTGATTCGATCCCGTAGAGAAACCCCGAGCATAGCCCTCTCCATAGCTCGTTGAGCGACTCTGAGCTTATTCATAAGGCCAATAGTGAAGGACCACGTCTCGGTTCCATATGTCATCACTGGTAACACACACTGATTGTAGACTTTCGTCTTAAGGCACTAAGGTATGTTGGACGAAAAGACGTTGCGAAGTTTCCCAAACGCTGCCCATCCGAGTTGGATTCGACGATTGACCTCTTTCTCGAAGTTGGACCTACCTAATTGGACTGTTTGTCCTAGGTATACATACGCGTCGACAACTTCAAGAGCCGAGTTCTCAACCATAACTGGGGCAGGGACGACATGGACATTCGACATGATTTTCGTCTTGTCCATGTTCATTTTAAGTCCTACCCGTTGCGAGACTCGATTGAGGCCTTCAAGCATCGTGCTGAGCTCTTCCATCGACTTTGCCATGACCACAATATCGTCGGCAAACCGAAGGTGAGTGATGTATTCGCCGTTAATATTGATGCCCAGTCCTTTCCATTCCAGAAGCTTGAAGGCATCTTCCAATGCGGTCGTAAACAGTTTCGGAGAGATGACATCTCCCTGTCTTACGCCTCTTTTTAAGGGAATCGCCTTCGAGCTCTGTTCATGTACTCGGACTGACATAGTGGCGTTTTTATACAAACACTTCAACACTTCGATGTACCGATAGTCAATACGGCATCGTTGGAGAGACTCAAGCACTGCCCATGTTTCGATCGAATCGAAGGCTTTCTCATAGTCCACAAACGCGAGACATAGCGGCAAGTTATACTCTTCGGTCTTCTGTATGACTTGCCGCAGCGTATGTATGTGGTCTATGGTACTGTAGCCTTTACGGAACCCGGCTTGTTCGGGAGGCTGGAAGTCATCAAACCTGCGTTCGAGACGGTTCGCGATGACCCTCGAAAACAGCTTATAAACATGGCTCAAAAGCGAGATGGGTCTGTAATTCTTAAGCAAGGTGTTGTCACCTTTCTTGAAGAACAGAACCACCACGCCCCCGTTCCATGCTTTTGGCGTCGTACCTTCAAGCAAGGCGGAATTAAAAAGCTTCTGAAGGACTTTAAGTACCATCCACCCGCTTTCAGAAGCTCTGAAGTGATTCCGTCCTCACCTGGCGCCTTGTCGTTCTTAAGCTGCTTCAAGGCCATCCTGATCTCATACAGGCTGATGTCCGGAATATCTTCGGTATAATGTCGGGTCAGTTTGGCTCTTGGGTCGTTGGCCGCACTGCAAACAGGTTTAGTGACCGAATCGTAGAGCCGTCCATAGAACCTTTCGACTTCCCTTAACACTTCCGCTTTACTTGACGTTATGCTGCCATCTTCCCTCTTTAGCTTCGTCATGCGGCTCTGCCCAATAGAATTATCTCTCGCGAACACTTTGGAGCCTTTATTCCGCTCTATCGTATCTTTAATACGAGATGTATTAAAGGTACGAATATCGTGCTGCAAGGATTTCCAAATCTTTCTATTGAGCTGCCTATGTGACTGAGCATCATCGGGAGACTGCAGTTGTAAAGAACGTCGTTCAGCCATGGTGTTAAGGGTGTCATCAGAGAGTTTCTGAGGTCTATTGGTACGGGGGGTCTTAAAGAACTGGGACCCCACCGTATGGACGGTTTCTACGAACCTGTTATTGATCTCGTCCACTGATGCATCTACTTCTAGACAGTCAAAGCGTTTTGCAAGTTCGAGTTGAAAGCTCTCGAGGTTTTGGATATGTGCGCGAGTGGGTCGGAGCGTAGATTTCATCAAACGGGACCTTTCAAGTTTAACGTTCATATTCAATGTGGCTCTAACAATTCGGTGATCACTGCCGGTTTTCACCCTGTGAATCACAGAGACATCATTGAATATCCGTTTCTTGTTGGTCAAGATGAAATCAATCTCATTTCTCGTGGAACCGTTGGGACTCATCCAGGTCCATTTCCTGTGAGGCGGCTTCTGGAAAAAAGAATTCATCATAAAGAGTCCTTCTTTCTCCAGAAAATCGGCCAGCCTCTGTCCCCTGGGGTTCCGTTGCCCATATCCAAATTGCCCCACTCTCAACTCATCATCGCTTCTCATGCCTAGCTTTGCATTGAAGTCCCCCATAACAACAATAAAGTGAGTTTTGTTCGTATGTATGGCTCTACTGATGTCCTCATACATAGACTCTACTTCTTCATCTGGGTGTGAAGAGGTCGGCGCATATACCTGAACGACCTTCAGCGAATATCGCTTAGATATTCTGAGTGTCAGGTACGCGACCCTGCTCGACACACTGTCGATGGTGATAATGTTGTTGATGAGTGACTTGTGAACGAGAAACCCAACACCACCTTGGGACTGTTGATCGCCCTCCCGGTAGTATAGTAGGTTACCAGACTTAAGGGATATCGTGTCCTCGCCCTCTCTACGGACTTCTGATAACCCCAAAATGTCCCAGTATAATCTACTAATTTCTTCTTCCAGCTCAACAATCTTTTCGTCTGTCCTCAAAGTGCGGATGTTGTGTGTTACCAGGGCCAGTGGTCGTCGTAGGGTTTGGTAGCCGATCATCTCCCGGGGATTCTTAGCACCCCTGGCCCCGCCGTTACCGTGACTGCTACCGTAGCCAGGATTAGCGGGGCCGCCGGGGACTCGGGGCCTGGTTTTATGTTGCAATATCATGAGGGGGTTGTTGCCATACTCGCCACGCTTGGCAGGCGGGTTGGCGAGCGTAGTATAGGTATTGAAAACACGAAAAGACGCTGCTGCCCATCTTTCGGAAGTATCCCTTAGCAGACTCCTACTGCATCCACGGGCAAGAGCGGAGGGGCAACATTCTATTGCCGGCGCCCCACGGCAATTACTTGATTAAGAGAATGTAAATGATCCGTGGTAGAGAGACCACGCTTAAACCCAGCTTGTTCTGGTGGTTGGTGTTGATCTAACTGGTTGGATATTCGATTTTCTATGGTTTTTATAAAGACCTTATACCTAGTCAGGTCATAAATTCTGTCACATGTTTAATATAAAATAATTAAAACAAGTTTATTCATTATGTAACCATTTATATTATAAAATGAACTTAACGAAACATAGATTCTTATGACATTAAAGTTTATTCAAAATAAACTCCGTGATTTTGAATACAGGCCTTCAATCTGCGCGGCCAGTCGTCTATCGCAGCACGAACGAGGTCCATGTCAATATCGGCAGCTGCCTTAATCAAGGATGTCTTGAGTGACTCCAAATTGGGATGAGGCTTTGAGCACGCCTTTTGCTCCAAGTGTTGCCATATCTTGTAATCTAACGGATACAAATCTGGACTGGAGGAGGGCCAGTCTTCGTGCCGGATGAAGTCGATTTCACGCGCCGCCAGCCAGTCTTGTGTGTTCTTCGCTCTACGAGCTGGCGCCGAATCTTGTTGGAATACCCAGTGCCTGTTATTGAACATGGTATGAGAAACAGATTCCACAAAGTTCGTCAGGACTGTATTTTGATACACAACTACATTCTTTTTACACCTTTCTCACAAAAATGTACCTCTGTTAAGCCCCAATAAGAAACTCCCAACCATACTATGAGCGAGGATGGAAAATGACCTCGTTGGACACGCGGAATACGGTTGCTCGCTTTTTCACTACTGTGTGCGTACATCTTATCATTTTGTTTGTTGTAGCTCTCTTCTACGGTAAAAAATGTTTCATCTGAAAAAAGAATTTCCCAATATTTTTTTCCCGCGTACCGCTTCAACATAGCGCGGCATCTCTTCAGTCTCAGGTCCATTAGACGAGCATTCAAACGATGTCCTGTTTTTCTTGGATATGCCTGAAGCCCTAAGTCTTCATTTAACACCCTTTTCACCGTGGTTCTGCTTAACCCCATCTGAAGGGCCAACAGTTTCTGCTTACGTTTGGGATTTCTTTGAATTCGCGCCTTCACAGCTTTTATCACTGCTGGAGTCCTAACAGGCCGAGGGCGACCACTTCTTGACCTGTCATCTACACTAGAGTTTTTATTGTATCGTTTGATGGTGCGATAAACGAATCTTTTGGTTATATTCAAATTTTTCAGTATGTCAAAAATTTGAATTGGCGCATAACCGCAACGATGCAACGCCATAACTGCAATACGGTCTTCTTTAAGCGTCCACTCCATATTTAAAAATGAGTAAAATTCTAAAAAGTATACATTTTTATTTTCATGAACAATTCGAAATTCGAATTCTATAAACTTTTTTGTGGCCAGCATTCTAAAAGAAAAGTTTTTACTGTGTGACAATACTTATGACCTGACTAAGTATATTTGAGACACCAAGTGTAGCGGCGTGATAGCTACACACCAATAGTATGTATTTACTGACTTTCCTACTTGACTGGATGGATTGGGAATTTTATTAATTAAAAATGCAATGCTCATGTGTATAACAAAATGGCGAGTGTAATCGTTCTTGAATCTACAGAGACAAGGATAGCGGGGTATGGGAACAATAAATAGACCAATCAGCACGCGCTTTGGCGTCATCGTGTTGTGTCCTTATTGGCAGTTTAGGACGCGATTACTGGGTAGGTTTTCAATGTCCATCTCCAACATGCCCGCGGCCTTGAAAGCATCAGCTTACAATAGCTTCATTCACTCATCTTCAACTAGTGGGCATATTTTTGTGTATGCTCGTCTCACTATGCCTGATGATGTCTGAATGTCGGCGACTCTCGAGATTCCGTCTTTACCAGGTATTGTCTTCACAATACACCCCAATTGCCATTTCAATGGCGGAAGGTTTATGTCCTTGATAATAACAAGCGTATCAGGTTTTAAATCAGTGGTGTTTACCTTCCATTTGGTTCTGGTTTGTAGTTCCGATATATATTCCTTAGACCACTGCAACCAAAACTGTTGACAAAGCTGCTCCAGTCTATTGTAGCGTGTCAAACGATGTGCAGGCAACTCTCGCAGGTCATCTTCACATACTGGTGCCGTAAGAGGTCGGCCGATTAAAAAATATCCGGGGCTGAGGGGAATATAGTCTCGAGGATCCGAAGACATGGGTGCCAACGGCCGAGAGTTGAGTACAGCTTCGATTTGAGATAGCAGCGTCGTGTACTCCTCGAAGGTGAGATGCGCGTTTCCCACAACTCGGCGAAGATGGTACTTGCACGATTTGACCCCAGCCTCCCACAAGCCACCAAAATGAGGGGAATAAGGCGGAATGAATGAAAATTCGATAGTTTGTATTTTAGCGTATTCAATAATATCAACTCTTACATTTCGATAAAAACTGAGCAAATTTATTATTTAAACCAACAAAATTACGACCATTGTCCGAATAAATTTTAGAAGGCTTACCGCGCCGTGAAATGAAGCGTTTCAGCGCGAGTAAGTACGCATCAGAAGAGAGGTCACTAACGAGTTCTAGATGGATAGCGCGTGTGTTAAAACATATAAACAAACAAATATAAGATTTAATTAATCTCGCGCCTCTTCCCTTCTGATTGAGTATGAACACTGGTCCCGCGTAGTCTACCCCTGAGAGATAGAAAGGAAAACTAGCAGTTATTCGCTCTTCAGGAAGATTGCCCATAAGTGGGCTTAATGTTTTCCCTTTAACGCGTGTACAAACAACGCATTGACGAGTCACCTTCCTAGCTAGGTTCCTACCTGACAGCGGCCTCCAATCTTCGCGTAATTGGTACAATAATGCTTGTGGCCCACAGTGCATAGACTGGTTATGTATATGCCTGAACAGCAAAAGCGTAAAATGATGATCCGAAGATAGAAGTTTTGGGTGTTTTTTATTATAATTAAAATCGGGTGAATTCTTGATTCTACCACCAACTCGTAAAACATGCTCATTATCTATAAATAAATTTAAACTTGCAATTCGATTATTAGATTTAACATTCTTTCCATTTTTAAGTAATCTGTATTGATTTGTAAACGACTCCTTTTGAGATAACTTAGCAAGAATATTGATAGCTCGTTTTAATTCAATAACAGTAATACTCCCTGTCAGCTGTTGTCTTTTGTTGCGTATATTATAGATAAAACGAAGTATGTATGCAGCGACATGACTCATGCGATTAAAATTCGAGAACCTACGAAACGGAAAGAAAGTTGAATCTGTTTTGTTATTATTTGTAATCAATGAATTTACGACGTTTGATTTGAGTTCCGGTAATTCATTAGGTATAATTTCATTGAGTTGCGATACAGAACGTGAAATTGATTTGTCAAAATAAATAAGATCTTTAAGAAACGTGGGTCCTTCCCACCACAAAATCGATGAAGACAAATCCTCAATATTTACACCACGAGACACCAGGTCAGCTGGATTTTCTTTGCTACACACGTGACGCCAGGGACAGTCATTCGTCAGCTCATGAATTTTTGCTACACGATTTTGCACGAAAGTTTTTAATGAGTTTGGTGACATGCGTAGCCACCCCAAGACAATCGTGGAATCGGACCAAAACATTACATCATCAAATTCACGAGTAAGTGCACTACGAATCGTGTCGTAAAGTTTAGCGCCTAGAAGTGCACCGCACAATTCTAATCTAGGGATACTCACTGGTTTTATTGGAGCTACTTTACCCTTAGAAATTAACAACCTTACTCTCACCTGATTAATACACATAGTACGTACGTAAGCACAGGCGCCGTAGGCGATTTGTGAGGCGTCTGTGAATATGTGCAACTCGACTCGCGTGGCGTTTCATTCAAAAACATGCCGCGGAACTTTAATAGTGCGAAGATAAGACAGGCTGTTAACAAACCGGTTCCAAGTATGTACGATGTCAGTAGGTAGCGGGTCGTCCCACTCTAATTTCAATAACCAAAGTTTTTGTAATAGGACCTTTCCTATTATAACGAGCGGACTCAACAATCCCAGCGGGTCATATATTTGCGATATTGTTGACAATATTATGCGTTTAGTGACTGGAATTTTGGTGTCGATTTCAATTTTCGTATTAAAATTAAACTCATCCGCGATATTACACCAACTCAAACCTAAGGTTCTACACTGATTATGATCACCTAAATTTAAATCTCGGAACGTACTATTTAGTGACGTCAATGACTCACTGTCGAGTTCAAAGTTAAAGATCCACTTGCGCAGTGGAAAGCACCCAGACTATAGTACTTCGGCGGTGCTTTCGCAAATCTTTATTAATTTTGATTTGTCCTCATATGAGGTCAATAGGTCGTCTACGTAAAAATCATTGCGTATAACTCTTTTTACCTCGGGGTCAGTACATTCATCGGCTAATTGTTTTAAACATCTGACACTGAGAAAAGAAGCCGAGGTATGGCCATATGTTACCGTATTCAGTCTATAAAACTCGAGCGGGCTAACTGGATCATCGCGCCATATAATGAGCTGCAAATCGCGCTGAGACGGATCTACTAGTACTTGATGGTACATCTTTTCACAGTCTGCAATTGCCGTAAATTTAAACTGCCTAAATCGTAATAGGATTCCGAGCAAGTCTCTTTGGATAGGAGGCCCTACGAGCTGTATATCGTTGAAAGATTTCCCACTACTAGTTGCAGCACTGGCGTCGAACACAACACGAAGCTTCGTAGTTGTGCTGTGCTCGCGAAATACACCGTGGTGCGGTATGAAGTAGTGAGGGTCCGTGTAAGAACTAACCTTAGTCATATGACCTAGATCAATATATTCGCGTATGAAATCAGAATATAGTTTTTTATAACTATCAGGTGCGCGTAATAATCGTTTTTCCAAAGACAGAAAACGACGCTCCGCTTGTAAGAGTGAGTTGCCAAGAACATCGGGCGATTCTTTGAGTGGGATGCGAACACAGAATCTACCATCACTTTCGCGCGTAGTAGTTGTGATGAAAGACTCCTCGCAAGCCCGCTCTTCATTTGTGCGTATATCCCGATGCTTGGGCATTTCCTCTAGCTCCCAGAACGAACGTAGCTGTCTGTCCATGGATTGTGTGAAGTTACATTGGACATGTCTATCATTGTGCGTAATATGATTGATAGGACCTGAAACAATCCAACCTAACTTCGTATTTTGTAAGTGCGGACCGCTTGGTAAACGCATCTTGCCATCGATAAGCAAGTCCCAAAATAGGTCCGCGCCTATTAAAATATCGATATTTTGTGGTTTTGAAAATTGCGTATTTGCTAAGGTATGTTAAAACGTGCGCTTTGTACTTGCACAGACGGCAGCGTAGCCGTTATCTCCGATAGAACGAAACATTTAACGCGCGTTGAGTAGGTATTTATGCGAGATTTAATGACGATTTCGCACGTTTGCGTTGAATGGGAAATTACATTACCTACCCCTCGTATCTCATGAGTGGACTGTATTAGCGGAATATCTAGCGATTTACATAAGGAATGTGTAACAAAACAGCTTTGACTACCACTATCGAGTAATGCGCAAACGACATGATAATTGTTATATTTGTCGGGAATCTCGACCAAAGCGGTGGATAGCAAAACCGATTTCATATCTAAGGATTGTGTGTTTGAGTACGTATCGGTATGAACATTGCTAACTTGAATGAACTGATTTTTGTCACTTCCATCACATGCTGTCCCCGCTCCCGGCGTTGGCGGCGGCGGCGGGGGAACGCTCGCCTCAATAACCGCAGCCGTCATCGTAGTGCGATTATTATTGTGAATCAAAGAATTGTGTTTTAAATTGCAATGTTTACAAAGCCCAAACAAACAGTTTTCAACAGCATGTCCGGAACGCAAACAATTCTCACATAAGTTGTGATCACTCACAATTTTTAGTTATGATTGTATATCCATATTAATGAATTTATAGCATGTGTAAATTGGATGTTTTCCTTTGCACACTACGCATAGAAATCCGTTTGTTTGTTTACGGTCTGATGATGGCGGCGGCGGCTTATTGGAGGAAACATTACATTGTGAAGTGTTAACTGAGCTAGATTTTTTACTTTGCGTGCTGTTATTATTATTATCTTTGCTGTGGGATAAAGATAATGTTTCCAACAAATCAGCCCTGTCTTTGAGAAATTTAATTAGATCATTGACCTTCAAATTAGACTTGGAATCCGACAACAACGAACCTTTGTGCTCTTCCCACTCTCTTTCCGTTATTTTATCTAACTTGCAGGCAACAATATAGATTATCAGTGTATCCCAGGAGTCTGTAGGCTCACCAAGAGTTTTTAATGCGCGTAGATTATTGATAATCACATCTATTAGTGTCCTAATTAGTGAAGGTGACTCTTTTGACAGTGGCTGTATTGAAAATAATGCATTTACATGACTATGCACTATAAACCTAGTATTGTTGTATCTATTTAGAAGAAGCTCCCATGCAACAATATAATTATCTGATGATATTTCTATGGAATTTATCACCTGCTGTGCATTTCCTTTTAATAAAGACTTCAGGTAGTGCATTTTTTGAATGTTGCTTATATCAGCGGAATTGTGTACTAAAGATAAATAAGTATCCCTATACTCGAGCCAGTGTTCATAAGCACCGTCAAATGTCGGCAACGAGATTGTGGGTAATTTAACTTACACAGGTTTATTAGAATGATGACATGTAGAACCATTTGGTGCCTCTCCACATTTGCCAAGAATAGATTCAGCTTGAGAAAGAATGCTATAATAACTGTCTTCGAACTGCTGACGCTGGTCTAACTGTTCTTCGATATCAGAGTCTGGTACAATTTCCTCAATTTTCGATTGAATTTCATTAAATTCGGAAAACAAAATACCTGCACCTTTAATGCGTAAATTTAAGTCTATTCTCAACTCATTGGTGAAAGACGTTTGACTATTTAAATGGTTAGCGAACTTAGTCAACCTACCTTTAACTATTCCGCGTTTTCTAACTAAATCACGCATGATTTGCTCAGTTTTTTCGTCTTTATAATGTTTATAAGGAGATCTATCGCTACTTTTACTAGTTCCCTCCCCATTGCTAACGACATCCTGGTGGCTTGTGAAAATAGGGGTGCTCACGTGGCAAGTACTGACTGCGTGTGAAGACAAACTGCTGTGCTGACAATGGCACAACCAGCTGAATTGTCGATCTGCTCCGTGAATGATCCACTCCTTAGCACACCATATTGTCCGTTGTTTCGCTTTGTAGAATGTCCGAGTTCAAAACACGTAGCAAATGGTCAGTCCAACGGTCACTCCGTACGATGAAATTGGATGTGATTTTCCAAAAAACTCGCTAAATCCGGCGTCGAAAGGATCAAATTATGTAGCGGCGTGATAGCTACACAACAATAGTATGTATTTACTGACTTTCCTACTTGACTGGATGGATAGGGAATTTTATTAATTAAAAATGCAATGCTCATGTGTATAACAAAATGGCGAGTGTAATCGTTCTTGAATCTACAGAGACAAGGATAGCGGGGTATGGGAACAATAAATAGACCAATCAGCACGCGCTTTGGCGTCATCGTGTTGTGTCCTTATTGGCAGTTTAGGACGCGATTACTGGGTAGGTTTTCAATGTCCATCTCCAACACCAAGCTTATAGGTCGGTAATTTCCTATTTCTGCTTTGTCGCTTTTTTATGGAGCAAAATGATGGTAAAATGGCAGAAATTTTCAGGAAATTTGCCGGTCAATAATATATCATTGTATAGGTTTGTTAAGTAAGGAAGTAGAATTTGTTCGCCCACTCTTAGAGCTTCTGTTCAGACGCTGTCTTCATCTGGGCTTTTTCCATACGTCATATTCCTAAGTGCACGATGTACTTCCAGCTCTGTAAACGGCGTAATGTAAGCAGCACAGGAGTAGTTACTCGAGCTGTTCCGGGTCTGCGAAGAATCTGAATATAGGTTCTTATAAAACTGGGTGCATATGTCTAGTATTTTGCTTTTATCTCCTTATTTATCACCCATACTATCTTTCATACCTGTTATACCTGATGTTTTTTCCTAACTGTATGCCTCTCATGGCTATTTTTAAAGATATATTCTTTTCTTATGCAATTTTAACTGTCTCTACGTTTGTGTTTCTAATGTCTCTGCGAATACTACGTTTTATTTCAATGTCCTTTGATTTATATTCTTGGGTATAAACGGTTAGTTTTTCTCTCCTCTAATAATCGTTTGGTGTTGTTGCTGAGCTTTTTAGTTGTAGTTTTATCTAATTTAGCGTTTTGGCGGGCAGTTTTTATGATTTTAACTATGTGAGAGTATTGAGTTTGTGGATCCTCATAGCTTATAGTGTTTAAAAGAGTAAAACCATTTTTTTAAATCTAGACAGAACTGCTCCTTGTTGCATAATAACGCTAATTTGTTTATTTGTTTTATTGTGTGCTTAATTAATTGAAGTCTCTGAGTCTTTAAATTAAATTGTATAGTATAGTGTGACCATTATTGCTGTGCACTCCCTGAGGTATGCGCGGCGAGGTGGGAGGCAAATAAAAAACTGCATGAGTTCACATGAGATCAATACATGTCGGACATATCTTACGATATCAGTTTACATTTCTAAGGCAAGACTTGTGGCGGGACGATAGTCGGAGGCTATCTATCTGTAATATATTATACTTACTTAGTTGATTAAAATGTAACTTAAATATACTCATATTTTATTAAAAATATGCAGGTGATATATAAGAACTAAACTTATAATTCAAAGGACTTGTTTTATTGAACATTTTTTATATTTACAAACAATTATATATTCTAACGAAAGTTATTCTGACATAGATTCTGTTTCAACTTCATCTTCCATTTCATATCACGAGATAACGCACGACCCATCTTTGAATATTTATCTCATGTGCGTCTGACATAGACAGTCCGATATAAATAACACTACCTGCCGCCACGAGCGTTGACGGCGAACTGACAGAACGCAGCAGCCGATTCTCCCCCCCGTCTCGCCGCGCGCATACCTCAGGGAGTGCACAGCACTAATGGTCACACTATAGTACTCAAAGGTCGGAGGAAAATTTTATACTGTTAATGATTTCAACGTATTTAACTAGTTGTTTACTAGACGTGAGACAATAATCAAACTCGTTTTTAGTGACCTTATCTGATGAAAACCACGTCCAATGACGTTGATGTTTTCTGTAGAAGAAAAAAATAAAAACTAAAAAAAAAACTAAACTGTTACTTATGCTCAGACTTTGGCCAAAAGCAAAGTTTAGGAGCCATTCGCCACGTGGGTTTCTATCGCCAAGACCGTAAGGACCAAAAATGGTTATGTTATCATGTGTCTTACTTATTTTTGCGTTGAAATCTCCAATCACGATAGTCCACGTCCCTCTGTGTTAATCGCACGCTTTGTTAAGCAGATCATAAAATTCCTCGACTTCTTCGTCGGGACGCAATGACGTAGGCACATAGACTTGAACAATGTTGAGGTATTTCTTGACTTTTATGTGGAATTTAGGTACCGCGATTCTGTCAGAATACGCTATAAACTCTTTCATATTGGATTTCCAACGTTTTGCGACCAAAAAGCCTACCCCATAGTAGCTTCCAGCACCACAGTAGAAAAAGATGTTATCACTACGCTCTAAAGTATTTTCGTCTTATCGTCTTACTTCCGATAGGCCTATAATGTCCCAGTTGATATTTTCGAGAGCATTCTCGAGTTCTACCAGTTTTTCTTCTGTACGTAGAGTTTTGACATTATAGGTGAGGATGTTTAGCTTCTCGGTGTCCATTTTTATAGCTTGGGTTGTTTGACAGTTTAAGAACCTCGCCTGGAGATTCATCTGGTCCCTGGCCGTAGGGGTCATCGACCTACTGCCATCAGCGTCGACCCCCGGGCCGCAAGGCACTTGGGGACATCTATTTATTTTGTAATTCATGAAAGAAGGGATTTGGACCGTTTTCCACCACGCTGTTCCAGTTGCGGGTTGGTGGGTATTTCGCCATAGCCTCGTTTGCTAGTCGGCAGGGTGCACCACGGGCCAGTGAGGTTGGCTTGGGTTCCGAAAGATGTTGTTGACGTTAAGTAACAAATAAATAATTTTGATATTTTCGTTATTGAGAATTTGTTTTTTTTTCAGCGTCTTCACCCTCTATCAACCTTACGGTAAACGAAAATAACAAAGAAGTCTTGAAATTGTATCAATTATACCTTTACGAACCTTTTCACATTTGTATTCAATCCGATCAGAACCTATCGACAATATAGTAAGTATTTGCATGAGTAACACCGGCTCCACATGTTGGCACCAACGGCGCCAGGACCAACGTTGGTTGATTCATTTTCTAGGCACCCACGTTGGGCCAATGCTGTTTTCTAGATCCACACGTTAAACAAAGGCGTTGTTACCGGCGTTGGGGCCACCGTGTGGAGTCCGCAAGAAAAAAGTTGATAAAAGTTTTATCTTTATCTTATAGTACAGTGATTTATCTAATTATCGAACTAGCGAAATTAATAAGTTTCTAAATTTATAAAACAGGTACAGTAAAAGCTCTTTATTGGCGGGGTATATCTTCCGTAAATATGCCGCGAATACAGAAACCGTGAATATGGAATGGTAATTTATATAGAATTATAGGGGATACGTTCCTAGGCGACAAAATAAAAATTAAACATAACAAAAAAACAATTTAATAGACGTATTTGACCATGTTGATTAATTATTATCTTCAGGTTTAGGCAATGGTTTAAAGAATTTAGTATTTTTTTCTTGATTGGCAGTTTTTAAAAGCTCCTTCAATTCAGACTGATATTCAGCAGTGGCATTAGCAATTTGCCTCCTAAAAATAAGACTTTGTTCCATAGACGGATCAATTTTCATTAAGAAATCACAAACTCATTTGCTATTCTTAAGCCTTCACTAAGATTTTTCAAATTAAATGTCCCGTTTCCAGTGCTTGTTGAAGCCTCTTCTTCAATGGCCTGTGAATTTAACATTTCCTCCAAGTCGGTTTCAGTAATATCTTCATCTTGTGTTTTAAGCAACTCCTGAATGTCACTTGATTCTATCTTTTTGAAACGATCTCGTCCTATTCCATTCGCAATTTCGGCAATGTTTGCAGTTAATGTTTGAATTTGCACAGATTCTGCGTCATTTTCCGCAGTCAGAACATTTTTATTAATATGTATGTACCGATATACCGTTTAGATACATTTTGTGTCGAATTGGGTCGCATTTACCATTACTGGTGGTAGAGCTCTTTTGAACGGGCTCGAGGAACTGGGCACCACCGCCTAACCTTTATCTGCCGCCAAATAGCAGTACTTGGGCTGCTGTGTTCCGGTTAGATGGTAATGGTATGTTCCTGTAATTACTAGCACATAGGCATAACAGCTAAGTCCTATAGTATGGCAACGTATCTACATAGAGATCAAGATAACTTAATAGCTTGTTTTGAATTCTATGTGGATATCCATGGGCTGCAGTAGCCACTTAACATCTGGTGGACTGCATGCTCGTTTGCCATATAAGTTGTATAAAAAAAAAAATTTAAGCCGCGAATAGTGAAAACGCGAATGAAGGAAGCGCGAATAAGGAGCTTTTACTGTACTTAGTTCTATTTTAAAATATTTAATGCTCAGTTATACATTTTATTAGTTTGAAAATGATAGAATGTTATCTTTAGAAACGTAATCGAGTTTATCGATCTAGAATTATTCCTTACCGGTGCAAAAACTTGACGTGTTGCCCCCTCTCCTCCAGAGTTTGAGAGTGGGAGGGGAGGGTGTTAAAGTTTAAAGCGTTCCAAATCAAATAAACAGCCAGGTCTAATTAGGTGGACTACAGGCGTGGAATAATCGACAGTACGACATGCGCTGGATGCCAAGCTCTTTTTGAAACAAGATTTTTTTTTAATTTTAGGGTTTCGTACCCAAAGGGTAAAATGGCACCCTATTACTGAGGCTCCGCTGTCTGTCTGTCCGTCTGTTACCAGGCTGTATCTCATGAACCGTGATAGTTAGGCAGTTGAAGTTTTCACATATGATGTATTTCTGTTGCCGCTATAACAACAAAACTAAACACAGATTAAAATTAATATTTAAGGGGGGCTCCCATACAACAAACGTGATTTTTATACTCGTTTTAGCTCGATATTGATAACGGCAACGGGTAGACGCTTGAAATATTCACAGTATTTAAAAATAATTTAATAATAAATAATTAAATTAAAATAAAACAATATACTTTAGGGGGGCTCCCATACAATAAACGTGATTTTTTGCCGTGTTTTTTGCCTGGTTTTTATTGTGAAGAATTTGGCGCCCCCTGACATTTCCGCT
Source organism: Philereme vetulata (assembly GCA_918857605.2). Lineage (NCBI taxonomy): Eukaryota > Metazoa > Arthropoda > Insecta > Lepidoptera > Geometridae > Philereme > Philereme vetulata. Next base: position 5,472,816 of record OU975453.1, read on the forward strand.
CGCAGCGAGTCCCCCCCCGCCTAGATCTGAGGTTGCATGGTACTAAACTGGTAACAACTTATCTATGGTGAATTGGACATTATGTTGATATATTAACATCTAATATCTACGTCTATGTCAATTCTAAAAATATTTCAGCTGCCGCAAAAACAACAATCCGAGCCAAGTTTATGCGAATTATTTGAAATTACAAGAAGTCAATCAACACTACACTTCCAAGGTGAGTTATTAATGAACATAATTAATATAAAAATAATGCTAAAAGGGATTTAGGAAAAATCTCGAAATCCCCTGCGCAGGGGATTGTCTCAGGGGATTTGTGGAATGAGCTTATATACTTTTCATATATCAAACTCAAAACTTTAACTTTACTCAAAGGTAATTTCTTCTTTAAAGTAAGTACATAGGCACATATACAAAGTTTAGTATACGTATTTAATTATGTTAGCCCGTTCTAAGGTTCCAGCATCATGGCTGCTGCACTCAGAGTTGGCTTCCGAAGAAGGAACTACTCTACGGTCAACAGCACAGACACGAACCATTGTATACGCATTTAAATTTGGAATACATATTTAACTTTGGCGACAATGCAATAATATAGTACCATGGACATGATCTCATGATGGAGACGGATGCTAGACAATAGAACTTCTGAATAGATTTTAGTGGGCTTCTAGTGTTTCGGCTCATTTGAATCTGTTTGCGGTTCTAATTAAGAATTTTGTAAAAGCTTGGTTTGAAAAAGTAGTTTTTCAACAAAAAACTTATGAATAAATCAGGATACGATTAAATTACAATGCTTATATAAAATATTTATATAGTTCATTTTTGATGATGAGTATCTCAGTATACTTAAATAGTTACATCCGCCCTGTGAAGACCTGCAACACAGGTTTTTTTAACCTAACAAAATGAAAATCATAAATCATTTGTTCCCAACATTACTAAAACTATGAATACATACGTATATTTTTACTATTTATTTTCAAACGAATAAAATACCATCTTAAAAATGTATAAGTAATGCCTCAGGACATCAGCTGAACAACCTTTTATAAAAAATTTAATTTAAAAACCAAAGAAGTTTAATTAAGTCTTATCAGGAATGCAAAGTGCCATCTAACTACCTGATAAGACATAATTTTTAATTTTGCTTAAGACGGGTAAGTTTGAAGGGTGATGACTTTTAGGGTTTTTTTTACTACTGTATCTCTACTGAAATGTAAAATATGCACAGAAAAAACATATTTTATTAAAATTGAACATATAATCTACCGCTTTGTGAAGATAGAAACGCGAATAGTACTGCTTTTCTTGATAAAAAAAAATAAAGTTGACACTAAATTGATATTTAAACGGTCGATACTAACAGGTTTCTTTAAGGGGGCACCGGAGGGACAATCGCCCATACAACACGTACTACCAAGATCTATTCTAATTGGATCATATTTTTACCTTAATAAGGTATTATTTTAATTTGAATAGTATTTATCTAGGTTCCCAACCATATATTAGACCAAAATACTTACCTAAAATTAAATAGAAGCGTATCGCATTCTGCATGTTTTTTCCTCATAAAAGACCTGTTTTCAACCTAATTGTTTCGTATTAAAAACAACAACATCTTACGTATCCTAGTCATGGGAACATAGATTATATCTTCTAGTTACAAAATGACAACACAATGAGAAAAATACAACAAGTTTTCAGTCATCATTTTCGGTATTACGGAACATGGTCAAAATCTAATCTAATTTAGAATCGTTTGATTGCTATTACTGTCGCTCTGTGTATCTAAACTTCGTCACTAAACAGGGATAGCGATATTCAGGCCGAGGTTTTTGACGCTGCCGAATTGAAGTTGCGCTCGGGGTTCGCCGGTGCGTTAAGAAATCATGTCAAGTTTATATCAAAAGATAGAGCTTATTATTAACTAGGGAATTGTGAAAAACAATATGTCATTCAGTTATTATTATTCAGTTGTTAATACAAAACTACCGTCCTTTAACCTTCGTTTTGTTTAATATGATTTGTTAATTTAAGTGTGGTATACAATAAAGCGTTTTTTATCTGTCTATCTAATCTCCGTCGGGTACTGGAACAGGGACCGCGTGTCTCGTCGAAGTGACCTGTGATCCGAAAGTTAGTGCATATAACTATTTTTTTATTGATGATATTCAAGCGCTTGACCACTACCTCACCTCTTAATAAGTGATGGTGAGACTGAAAATGGAGCACGCTTGCCTAGAAAGAACCCATTCACTCTGGACTTGCATACTCCGAGATTATACCTACTGGTCCGGAAAAACATACGACGGAAGTGAGTTCCACTCTGTAGGGTACACCCTACTTTCCCGATATTAATACATTTAATTACTCAAACTACTAGACTTGAGTACTACTAACTACTATGATAAACAAAACAAATAAATAGTACACTAAAATAATAAATCCCCAAGCGTAGTCAGGCGTAACGCGTAGTATGCGCTGGGCATTGTATTAGAAGACGCACTTCTTATCGCGCACCTGTTCCGCTCGAACTTCAGAGCGATGCGCGACCGCCAGTCGGAGCTAACTTCCCGACGCGGCATCCGTGACACTCGCTCGCCTTTTTACGTCTGTTCCCTTCGCTTTACGAATCCTTCTTCCTGTGAAATTGTTACTACTATCTCTTCAATGTGCTCGTATACCTTCTGACTTTCGATCTGTTGTGCTAGTGTTCTATCTAACATTCTATGTTTGTTGGTTGACTTGCTTGTGAAGTGCTAAATAAAAAGGATTATCATAGGACAATAACGTAGAAGGGGTAGAAGGGGAAAGAATGGTTAAGAACACTATTTTCACTAAAAACGGGATATTTACCGTGATTTATGAGTGGTTGAGTATCCTGATTTAGACCATAGCAGCGCATGCGCACCTAAACATCGGAATACTCAAAAACTCACAAAACATGGTAAATATCTCGCTTTTAGTGAGAATAACATTGTCAACGATTGCATTGCAATTCAGCGGGGCAATGCAACCATTTTCTTGGAGACACTTCCGCGTGGATGTGTTCTTATGCGACATGGTGATGAAACAAGCTTATAGCCCATCTGATATTGAATGGTAACCATCGCCTATAACAGACAATTGGCTTGTAGGTCACGCACCTTAGAAATGTGCTTTCGTAGCATTGCCCTGCGTCCAGGTATACAGGTGTAAAGCCTCATGTGCCTATATGAGCTGGAGCAGTTGAGCTGTATTTAGAGGATTCAACTGTTTTATTTGTATTTTTTATACTTAGAGTTATGTAATTAATATATTAGATGTTTTTAATGGGCAAAATGCCTTGAATAACAGAATGAATATACAAATATTTATAATCAAATACAGAAAAATCAGTTGAATCATCTAAATACCGTTGCAAACGATCTATATATAGTTCAACTGCTCCAGATCACTACCAGGCGGAAGTGTCCCCAAGACACTGGCCGCATTGCCCCGCTGAATTGCAATGCTTATGCGTTGACGCAGATAAGCGCAAGCTCTCGGATCACACGTCGCTTTGGGTAACCCATGGACCCACGGTCTCGAACCCAAATGGCTCAAATACGTAAGCTCTGTAGAGACTTCCATATTTGCGCCGCTTGAGATCTTCGGCTGAATTCGCCGCCGCACCGGCCCCAACTGCTTTATCAGACAGATGAGATGGCGCAAGGGTATTGATGCACGTGGCATCCCACATCAAGGGCCTACCCTTCTCCAAAGTTACAAGAGTCATACCGTCAGGCCTTTTGCCATCGTCACGTATCAGACCGTTCGGTTCGAGAACGGCTGGAATGTTGACGCTGCAAAAAGCTCGGCGGATGATATCATTAAGGCTAGCGGGATGGCAAATCCTACCGGCGGCCCTGGAACACGATAATCCATAGTGACCAAGCTGTTCTTGTGCCGAACCGCACTGGCACTGATGAGGGCGCAGTAATTAATTGTATATTAATTCGTTAATAAGTACATCTTACTCGTATTATATTAGAAATATTTAATCACATAGTTTAAGTATTTATCTTTTTTTTTGTTCAAACTTGAACTGTATGTACATTTGCTAATAGATTTTCTTTCTGATCGTAGGTAAAGAATGCTACATATAACATGAACGCTGTTTGGAAATGTGAGTTACACACATCACGTTCTGTTATGGTCGTGCCAGAATTCGAAGTAATCGTACATACAGACTTTAGAAAATTTGGTGGGTAAAAAAACTACTTTTATTAGCTACTAGTTATATGCCGGCGACTTCATCCGCATTTTTCTGTATCTCGACAACAACGGCACTTACCGGGTCCAATTGTCATTCTTAACCACCCAGAAACCCATTCAAACACACATAAAAAATATTCAAAATAGATCAAGCCGTTTTTGAGTTTTAGTAACAATGTTCTACAGGCAAATCACTAATTTTTGGCGGTAATTTTCAATTCAGTATCTGTCAGTAATGTCATTTGACTTTGACAATACTTGCGTCATGACGTTAACAGCTCTTGACAGCTCTCATTCACGGAGAAATGGCAAAGATCCGGCCGTTACATTCAACCAACCAGAATATTTTTTTTTAAATCTTAGATTCGACTTGTGTGATGACACACTTTTGTTGTACAAAATGTACTAAGTTTTACAAATTTTAAAGCACTGTTTTGAATCTAAATAAAAAAACCAGTTTATAGACTTACACACACACACACACCCTCAAACATATGTAGGTACATATAATACTCAAACACGTACTTATTTAACCCCCCCCCCCACACACACCACACACACAGGGTATACTATCAATCACATACGCGCGTACACGACACAATACACACATTCACATGCACACGCGCCCTCAAACGCCCACATACACACTCACACACTCACCGCTAATATCTTATACAGAAATGAAGTCCTTTTTGTAAGATTTTAATTTTTAATTTATAATCTATTTTGTTTTATTTTATTATGTAATTATAACGTAATGCATGGCTGATGATATCTTTATTAATATATTTATCAATAATATTGCTGTGCGAGCAATACTGTAATTTGTGGTATTATAATTAAATTCGTTTTCTGAGCCTCAAAACACAAGCATATTATTTTAGCTTTTTAGGCTCTCTGTAAGCAATGTTTGTTAACAATCAAATTTGTGAACTAGCATTGTATCTTATACAGCATTGTCAGCTTATAGTCTAACTTTTTATTAGCTGCAGTAAAATGACGTTTCTAAATGTCATTCCGTAAAATAATGTTGCCAGCCTAATCTCAATAGGGATGTGATTCAGTTCACAAAAATTAATTAAATAACATTATTATGACGTTTTTGTTTCATTTTGAATGTACCTCCCTATACTTCCACTAAAAAATATCAATCCTCTAGTATAGTAATAATAATAGGTTAAAAAAATACATTACAACTTAATATTAAATCTCAAAAAGAAAACCCAAACTGATTATTCATTTATGATTCACTCATTTAGCTACATCCCTATTTATTTTTCTTCAAAAACCGGCAACCCACAAAACGTCATTTTACTGCAGCTAATAAAAAGTTAGGCTTTAGTAAATCTTGATGATATACATAATTTGATTTGGTTTAACTTATTACTTAACTAACATTAAAATAGTTACTGGTTTGTAATTAATTTCATTTGACTATACATTTTTAGAGTTCCGTAGTTACGCCATGTCGGACTGTTTGTCCGTCCGACCTGTTCCAGGCTTTTAACTAAATGTACCTAAACATACCCTACCCTCTGACGTACATGATAATTTGACACCAAAAAATATGAGATTTAGACCAAGGAACTACTTTATGAGTCGAGTCTAATTTTCGTGGCTCATTCATAACATTACTAATCTAAACCTTATACAAAAGTATTTACCTGGCTCCTGTTTAGTTACCTACTTACATTTTTATATAGTTTTTATTCATAAGTAAAAAACACCTAGTGATGTAAACCCACGATAGCACCAGCACAAACCTCACTGGTTTTTATGGTATGATGCTGTATTTGTGAACATATTATAACTGTAATCTTTGTAATAATACTTATAATAGTAAATAAATTTAAAAAAATAATAGTCTATTAGTGCTGTAGATGGAAAAAATGACAATATTATTATATCATAATATGTACTATAAATTATATAATGATTGTAAGTACCGTAAACCGGGGTTATTTTGATCAATTCTAAACTTCCGTAACTATTGATGAGGTTGCTCTAAAAATACATAGAAAAATAACCTATAATCGGTTTTTATAGTTCTTTTGATAACAATCACAAAAATAAAAAAATAAATACATGTGAAATGTCTAGGAAAAAAAATAAAATCACCTGATCAATGTTACATTGTATATGAGGTTACTTTAAAACCCCTCGTTTTTATAGTGGAATTTGAAAGTAACCCCATTTGGCATATTAAATAAAAAAAGAAAATTTAATTCTGTGAACAGGAAAAAATGTGGCAGTTGTTTTTATGACTTGGGGTGACTTTGATCTCTAGTGAAACACAAAATTTAAGTGAAAAATCTTTGTTGAGTATCCAAAAACATGAACAATTATGCTTACACGTATATGTTTAATTAACAACCTTTTCTTTTAATCTAATATAAGTCTTATAATTTCACAAATAAGAGAGCCATTTTTAATTCCCTAATGACTTATTAAACAATTTCTAACACATTCACATCGAAATGTAATGCAACACATTCAACGCCATATTTATCCTTGAACACCTTGGGCTTAGGCAAATACTCCTCAATTGCCGATATATCATCTCGTACAAAGCAGAATATTAATTTAAATAAATAAATAAATAATAAATAAATATTGCTGGACATTTCACACAGCGCTATCTAGCCCCAAACTAAGCATAGCTTGTACTATGGGAACCAGATAACTGATAGAATACTTATATACTTTTTTTTTGTAAATACATACTTATAATACATAGAGAAACAACCAGACCCGGAACAAATATCTGTAGATCATGCAAACATTTGTTCCGCAGCGGGAATCGAACCCGCATCCTCCTGCGTCTCAGCCGGCTATTCGCCCACTGCGCCACGGAGGTCGTCAATTTTGTTTCCTTTGATTGTTTTAAATCCTTCAACTGTCAGAGGATCTAGTCGAATAACGCGACAGATGTATCTATAAACTTTCTTGCCCAGTTGCGAGAAAAATTGTGCCAAGATGTATCTTCCTACTTCTAAATCTGCATATGCTTCAGGAATCGGAATTTCAGAACCACAGTTTTCATCGGCGCTGGCGGAAATGTTATCATCGTCAATAACCATAATGCAAACTTTTTCACTTGCCTCATTTGCGCCACCCACATTCTCTTCTGCGTCATCATCGTAAATCATAACGTCCTGCCGCACCTCTTATACTCAATTTGCCATCAACTACTTGCTCAAGCGCTTCTTCTATGCGCGTCAAGGAATCATTTTTATAATCGCGTGATCCAAGTTTCTTTTTGTATACCCGCGGCATTTTCCTGGTAAACAACAATAAGTACCTTAGAAGAAATTAAACTGAATTGAAAAACTATCAAAAGAACAATAAACTATGAGGTGACTTTGATCATTGATCAATCTCACACCATAGGTCTGATCAAAGACACCCCGCCATATTAAAAGTCAAGTAATAACGAGAGTATTAAGGTTTTGTTAAACAAATCATTTGTGTGGCCTCATGGATACTGAATACCCTATGAACAACACTCAGTAACTTCATGATATTAACGCGTATCAAAATTTATGACAAGTTGTAACACAGTAAATTTACCATTTAAAGTAATGTTTACTTAAAACTCACTTTTTTCCATGAAATTTTTGTTATTTTGCCCGCGTGCACACAGGAATGGGTTTATTGGTTCAACAGTGCTGCCATTCTAAAAAAATGATACTAAAAACGTTCAGTTTCAGATATATAACGTTTTTAACAAAAATCAAAGTTTTTATCAAAGACAACCCGTGATTCAAAGTAACCCCAGTTTACGGTAGGTGATTGAGAGGAGCCTACAAAACAACATTTATTTTTTGAAGTAGATCTTCTTCACGCACGCTTGACTTGGAGAGTAAGCTGGTGAATGCCTTACGAAAAGTGCGAACGGAAGTTGAGAGGGAGATATAAGTTAGTGAAGATAGAAAGAGAGAGAGTTACTTTTCGTATATTTTTAAACGTTAATGTGCGAGTGGCGTCTGTACATAATGAACATAGACTGATTGATCTACAGACGTGTGGACAATTTTGTAATTCTACAATTTTATAAATTAATATGTTAAAATGAACTTTTACTTCAGTCATTTGACTAGAGCACGACACCCATCTGCATGCCTGCAGATGACCTTCGTGTGTCGTTCCCACTGTATGCCTATAATTAAAACATAAAAAAGACACATACTTACAGGAAAAAAAAACAAAAGAAATAGACGCTCTCCAACACGCACAGGCTCTAAAATGGAGGTATGGTGGCCACTTGGTGTGCACACAAGACTACAGGTGGTCCCGAACAGCAACCCTATGTTATAGACCAATTGGGAAGAGGAGAAACGGGAGACCACAAGAAAGATGGCAGAGATAGCAGGCAAGACATGGCCGAAGGAAACAAAAAACAGAAAAAAACTGGAAACTTTTGGAGGAGGCTTATACCCGTCGTGTAGTTTTTAATTAAGAAAACGTAATAATTTAAGGATCATCAAATCATTCATGGAAGAATAAACTATGTAGAGATTTATTTAAATAATAAAGCCTTTTATACTTAGTAATTTAGCATGTATTTACAAAAAAAAATGATATAAGTATTCCATCAGTTAACTGGTTCTCATAGTACAAGCTCTGTTTAGTTTGGGGCTAGATAGCGCTGTGTGAAATGTTCCGTATTATATATTTTTTTTTATTTATTAATAATATTTATTTTTATTTATACCTAAAGATAATTTTCAGGTACAGGCTATGTCGTCGATGTGCTGGTGAATAACGTGAATGTTAGTACGGCCGTATCAGGCGAGGATGAGACAAGGTTTCACGAGAGAGGAGAGTACCAGTTCCAAGAAGGAGAGCTAGCAAAGATTACATGCCTGAAGCGAAATGGATTCGTAATGAATATTTCATTTCTAACTTACAACCCCATTGGTTAGTACATATTGGTATTATTAATTATACTCATACTCATTTATTGAAACCGTAAGGAGACAATAGAATTGGTTACGTCAATGATACTTAAATACTCGTAATGACACAGGCTTTATCTACCTAGTAGCTCTACTGCTGATTATAGCTGCTGTAGATGGGCATTGTCAAATAATTTAACTTAGATACTAAGTTGCTATGTATGTCAATATGTAACAATTATAAAGAATGAATGGAATTAGTTAATACATAATGAGGAATGTCACGAAATAGGTACCTACTAGATGAATACATTAAATGTCAGATCGAGGCTGCTGTGCAATACAACGTTCATACACTTATTGGATGATCAGTGTGGAGTAGGGTTTGGGTCTCGGGACGTCTCGTGTCTCGAAGTCCCAGGACTTTTCGTAATTTTAGTTGTCTCGAGTCCCGGGACTTTCGGGTCGAGACTCGAGACTATACTGGATGCCAAATAGCGTGGCAAAACAGGGCATTCACCCACCTTCGCTCACGTCTCACCGTCAGAGGTGCATGACTTTAGGCGCGTGCGGCCGGCAGCGCGGCGTGCAGCCATATTTTTTCTCATTCCGCTTCGTTCGGAGTTCGCTTGCGTTTGGTCGATTTGGGGTGTTCTAAGTTTGAGTTTGTTATTGTGGTTTTGTGTTCTAGTTTTTGTTTTTGTTGTTTTTTTGTTATGTTTGTTGTAAAAGCATGGAGCCATTGCCTGGACCGTCTTCCAGTTCTACTGAAAAAGCTTATTACTCCATAGATGCTTATTTGAATGATATTGACCCTTGGCCTTGTGTTGCTCGGTTCAATAGCGATAAGAAATGTAGTCATCTTGCAATATCCTAATCATATAATATCCTTGCGGACATTAAATTAAGCATAATATTAAGACAAATATTGTAACTATGAATAGAAGTGAAAGAGTGAGGTTTCTTATTTGCTTCTTTCCCTCACTTGGAAAAAAAAAGTTTTCCTATGTGAACGAATTCAATTATGTGCTTTGTTCAATTTAAATGTGTTTTGTTCTTATTTGGTACCTAATTTTATACCTATTATTATAAATGTTGTATTTTTTTAAATAACCTTTTATACTGAAAAAACATGTATATTTTAACTCTCCTTATAAAATTATTACTTACGCTACTTATTTCATTTACTCAAATAATAAGTTAGAAAATCTCATAAATTTTAAATACTTGGCAGCAAGTAGACGAAATTGTTCGCAGTTCCTGCCATGTCTAGACGATTGGTATACCCCCGTACCAAGAGTCTAGCGATAGCACGTTTGCGATTGGTTTGTATGGTAAGCGAAAGAATTAGCGACACTTTCATTGAATTTTATGATAACGAGTGAAGGTAGGTGAATGACCTGTATTGCCACGCTATTTGGCATCGAGTATAGACAAGAATGTCGAAATTGTTGTGCAATCATTTTTATTTTCAAATAATTGAAGGAGCCTAGCGCCATCTGTTAGTTTAATGTATAATTACTTGCTCTGATAAATAACTACTGAGAACACAACACAACACCATTTGCCCCACCCGCCGCCATCATGCCGCCATATTGCTTGTTCTGTGACGTTTGGATTATGATTGTGTTTAAATAAAATAAAAAATAAAATTCGTTTATTTCAGGCACAAAAATACGACCCATATCACATACAAATGAAAAATACACTAAAACATTATAAGTTTATAACAGTTGAAGAATTAGTATGATTTATAACTAAGTTCGTTTTATAATAACTATAAGAATTAATTGCTTAAAAGAGAATCTGGGTGTGATTAAAATAAATAAACAAAGCAATTATTAAGACTGAAATTACCGTTAAAGTTATAAAGAGTAATTTTTTTGTGTAACAAATATTTATTTTTTAATACGTTTCAGCAGAAATTAACTTAATTAAAATTCTTCAAAAAAGGCTAACCCCTCTTAAAAAACACAAAAGAAATGTTTTTTTCTTAAGTCTCGAAGTCCCGGAACCTTCCGGGACTTTGATTGTAGGCTGTCCCGTGTCCCGGAACTTTGAAATTGTCGGGAATTCCCAAACTCTAGTGTGAAGAGCTTGGAACCATATTCCGGACAAATGTTTTTTTTTTATATAATATAGGCTTGCGTTTGACCACGATCTCGTTTAGATTGCTTGAAAATATGATTTAGGCATATTTGCGCAGCGCAAGTCAAACTAAGCGATAGGCCTCATTAGTGCGTTGCGTTGCGTCGTCGCAACGGATCAACGCATTGTATGCCACAGCTGCGTTACCACAATGCACGACGTCGCACACGGGACAGCCTACAATCAAAGTCCCGGAAGGTTCCGGGACTTTGGTTGTAGGCTGTCCCGTGTCCCGGAACTTTGAATTTGTCGGGAATTCCCAAACTCTAGTGTGAAGAGCTTGGAACCATATTCCGCAGAAATGTTTTTTTTTTATATATTATAGGCTTGCGTTTGACCACGATCTCGTTTAGATTGCCTGAAAATATGATTTAGGCATCTTTGCGCAGCGCAAGTCAAACTAAGCGATAGGCCTCATTAGTGCGTTGCGTTGCGTTGTCGCAACGGATCAACGCATTGTATGCCACAGCTGCGTTGCCACGATGCACGACGTCGCACAAAAGAGGGTGACGCACGCCAACGCAGCACAGCGTCTCAGTGTCGATTTCAGTCTTCATTCAACAATGGATCGGAACAAATGTGTGTTACGCATCAACCGAAACAAACATAGAAACAATAAATGATTCTGGTATCTCCATTGATTGCATTAAGAAATAGTGAGTGTCCGTCGTCGCACTGGAGCTCCGACAGCACATCACCTTCCCTCCCCCCTCCCCCCGCTTCGTCTCTCGTCCGTCAACCCGTCGAAACGTCGCGTGCGAACCGCAACGCCTAATGTGGCATGTTACTAAAAATATATGTAAAACGACGTAACGTTGACGCGGCGACGACGCAATGCAACGCAATAATGAGGTCTCTCTCTAAATGATAAGCAACGCCACTGCAGTAGGACGAGTGTTGCAGGAGTTTATAGGCCCCGCGACGATGACCACTTACAACCAGGCAGGAGGACCGTCAGTTTTCTGCAGCGACTTGTTTAATTTTTTTTCTCAACCTGTACCCCCCAAATCTTTCCAATTGTCTCTTTACTGCGCGATGTTTCACCATTTCAGAGACCTAAACGTATCTTTATATTCCCATCATAAATCTTGTAATAATACATCACATCATACATCATCTTGTAATCATTATTAAGTCTAGTAATATTTAGGCATAATTGTTTGTTGTGTGAAATAAATAAATAAATACTAAAAAAAATGTTACTCTGTGTTGTGTTAACCTCGTATTACGTAATTTCTGGTACGAGAAATTTTTATATGGGGTCAGTGACTGATGGGAGTTATTTTATGTTTCAGCTAACACACTTCATTACGCTTCTGCAGAAAAGCGAGATTCACGCGAACAAACTGTATATCTGAAATTAACGAATAAACACCATGGGTCGTATCTTATCTGCGAAGTTCAAACTATGATCAGTGAACATTCCAAATATTTGCTTAAGTTGGAATTTTCTAAGCTGGATCCCATCGATAACAATGGTATGTATTCATAGTCTATACAAAACGTTTTAATATTTTTTAATGGAATAGTAAATTTTCTCAGTTTTTGTTTTTATTATATAACTATACTATATCCGCTGGAACAATTTAATGGAGCGTTGTCTCTGTCACACAATCCCATACAAAAGACAAGGACACAAAACGGTCAGTGGGCGTCAACAAAACTGATAAAAGTAAAGGTGTGTTCATATGCAATATTTACATTTATTTTACATTTAACATTATTTAAAGTACATCATTACATTCAGTTGAGGAAAAGGCTCCTTTTCGCCTTTATTCCACAGAATTACTGTCGGCCATTTTACAGATGCAAATCGATAGAATAATCGAACAGTCCGTTGAACTAGTGTCAAGTCTTCAGGTATATAAACAATCACAAGGTCAAAACTACCAGCTGGGTCCCTCGGTACAAAACTATCAAGATTTCGAATAACAAGCCGGGTCAAGAACCAACTTAACATATTGCACTAGCACAGTGAGCATGTCTGAACAGTACACACGGCTACACATCAAGCTATACATTACCAGTATAAGCTGACCTCTTATTCTACGAAAAGCTTACACAATGCGAGGTCAGCTTATCTAAATAATAAAACCGGCCAAGTGCGAGTCGCACTCGCACACGAAGAGTTCTGTACCAATATCTATAAAAACGGCAATAAAATCACATTTGTTGTACGGAAGGCCCCCCGTAATTAAGAATTTTATTTTAATTTAATTATTTATTTTAAAAGTGAATAATTTCTCTCAATATTCTGTGAAACTTTCAAGCGTTTACCTGTTGCCGTTATCAATATAGAGCAAAAACGAGCAAAAAAAAAATAACGTTTGTTGTATGGCAGCCCCCCCCCGTTAATATGAATTTTTATTTAATTTAATTATATATTTTTAAAGTGATTATAACTCAAAATTCTGTGAATATTTCAAGCGTCTACCTATTGCCGTTGTCAATATCTAGCAAAAATGAGCAAAAAACATCACGTTTGTTGTATGGCAGCCCCCCCGAAAATATGATTTTTTCTTTAATTTAATTATTTATTTTTAAAGTGATTACTTATAACAAAAAATTCTGTGAATATTTCAAGCGTTTATGTGTTGCCGTTATCAGTATAGAGCAAAAACGAGCAAAAAACATCACGTTTCTTGTATGTCAGCCCCCCCCCCCCTCTCCCCCCACCCCGTAAATATGAATTTTCTTTTAATTTAATTATTTATTTTTAAAATGATTACTTATAACAATAAAATCTGTAAATATTTCAAGCGTTTACCTGTTGCCGTTGTCAATATCTAGCAAAAATGAGCAAAAAACATCACGTTTGTTGTATGGCAGCCCCCCCGAAAATATGATTTTTTCTTTAATGTAATTATTTATTTTTAAAGTGATTACTTATAACAAAAAATTCTGTGAATATTTCAAGCGTTTATGTGTTGCCGTTATCAGTATAGAGCAAAAAACATCACGTTTCTTGTATGGCAGCCCCCCTCCCCCCCCCCATCCCGTAAATATGAATTTTCTTTTAATTTAATTATTTATTTTTAAAGTGATTACTTATAACAAAAAATTCTGTAAATATTTCAAGCGTTTACCCGTTGCCGTTATCAATATCAAGCAAAAACGAGCAAAAAACAGTACGTTTGTTGTATGGCAGCCCCCCCCCCCCCGTAAATATGAATTTTTCTTTAATTTAATTATTTATTTTAAAGTGATTATAACTCAAAATTCTATGAATATTTCAAGCGTCTACCTGTTGCCGTTGTCAATATCTAGCAAAAATGAGCAATAAACATCACGTTTGTTGTATGGCAGCCCCCCCAAAGATATGATTTTTTCCTTAATTTAATTATTTATTTTAAAAATGATTACTTATTACAAAAAATTCTGTAAATATTTCAAGCGTTTACCTGTTGCCGTTATCAATATCAAGCAAAAACGAGCAAAAAACAGTACGTTTGTTGTATGGCCGCCCCCCCCCCCCCTCGTATATATGAATTTTTCTTTTATTTAATTATTTATTTTTAAAGTGATTATAACTCAAAATTCTGTGAATATTTCAAGCGTCTACCTGTTGCCGTTGTCAATATCTAGCAAAAATGAGCAAAAAACATCACGTTTGTTGTATGGCAGCCCCCTCAAAAATATGATTTATTCTTTAATTTAATAATTTATTTTTAAAGTGATTACTTATAACAAAAAATTCTGTGAATATTTCAAGCGTTTATGTGTTGCCGTTATCAGTATAGAGCAAAAACGAGCAAAAAACATCACGTTTCTTGTATTGCAGCCCGCCCCCCCCGTAAATATGAATTTTCTTTTAAAAATAATTATTTATTTTTAAAATGATTACTTATAACAAAAAATTCTGTAAATATTTCAAGCGTTTACCTGTTGCCGTTGTCAATATCTAGCAAAAATGAGCAATAAACATCACGTTTGTTGTATGGCAGCCCCCCCAAAGATATGATTTTTTCCTTAATTTAATTATTTATTTTAAAAATGATTACTTATTACAAAAAATTCTGTAAATATTTCAAGCGTTTACCTGTTGCCGTTATCAATATCAAGCAAAAACGAGCAAAAAACAGTACGTTTGTTGTATGGCAGCCTCCCCCCCCCCCCCCGTATATATGAATTTTTCTTTTATTTAATTATTTATTTTTAAAGTGATTATAACTCAAAATTCTGTGAATATTTCAAGCGTCTACCTGTTGCCGTTGTCAATATCTAGCAAAAATGAGCAAAAAACATCACGTTTGTTGTATGGCAGCCCCCTCAAAAATATGATTTATTCTTTAATTTAATAATTTATTTTTAAAGTGATTACATATAACAAAAAATTCTGTGAATATTTCAAGCGTTTATGTGTTGCCGTTATCAGTATAGAGCAAAAACGAGCAAAAAACATCACGTTTCTTGTATGGCAGCCCGCCCCCCCCCGTAAATATGAATTTTCTTTTAAAAATAATTATTTATTTTTAAAATGATTACTTATAACAAAAAATTCTGTAAATATTTCAAGCGTTTACCTGTTGCCGTTATCAATATCAAGCAAAAATGAGCAAAAAACATCACGTTTGTTGTATGGCAGCCGCCCCGAAAATATGTTTTTTTCTTTAATTTAATTATTTATTTTTAAAGTGATTACTTATAACAAAAAAATCTGTAAATATTTCAAGCGTTTACCTGTTGCCGTTATCAATATCTAGCAAAAATGAGCAAAAAAATCACGTTTGTTGTATGGGAGCCCCCCTTAAATACTTATTTTAGTCTATTTTTAGTATTTCTTGATAAAGCGGCAATTGAAATACATCATTTTGTAACAATGTCAACTGTCTAACTATCACGGTATAGGATATACAGCCTGTGACCAGGTGACAGACGGACAGACAGACTGACAGCGGAGACTTAATAATAGGGTCTCACTTGACCGTTTGGGTATGGAACCCTAAAAAACTAGCGCTCTTTACGCAGCCTTAGCGTAATTCTTCTACCAGTAACATTCCAGCCCATTTTTTCCCTATTATCTTGTTTCGGCGAATAGACTATAGTGTGTCGCACCGAACCGAGGTCTCGCGAGTCTCCCATAAAAACACAACAAATAATGAGACTGCGTCTAATTGGTATAGGTAGGTATACATTTAACGAAAATAATTCTTATTTGAAATCTGTCCATATATAACTGTCGTACTGGTACCGAAATCAGGCCAACACCGTCAGGTGGGGCGTAGAGCAGTCGGATAGTTACCATCTGTCGTGTGGCGTGAGGCAGGGGGGGATCACCTCTCCCGATCTCTCTCTCACCTATATTAACGACCTGATCGTGGAGCTGAACAGCACTCCGGTAGGGCTCAGGTTGGATGACAGATATGTCAACAACTTAAGCTACGCTGATGACATGGTGCTGCTCAGTCCCTCGATCAAGGGTTTACGAAAGCTGACTGCGATTTGTGAAAGATACACGTAAGATCATGATTTAATATACAACGTTAAAAAAACAGAAATGGTGGTATTCAGATCGGGAAGAGGTCCCCAAAACGTACCAGCGGTTTATATTGGCGGGCAACCCATAGGGGTAGTGAATAGTTTCAAGTACCTTGGCCACATCGTGACTTCCAGCCTGAAAGATGACGCAGATGTAGAACGCCAGTGCAGAGCCTTATGTATTGTGGGCAATATGATTGCAAGAAAATTCTGCAAGTCGACTCCTGACGTGAAAGTGACGCTTTTTAGGTCTTTTTGCTAGACTTTTTACACGTGTCAACTCTGGACAGAGTATACTAAAAAGTCCCATGACAGTATAAGGGTAGCCTATAATAACATTTTTAGACAACTGATGGGCTTAAAGCGCTACTGTAGTGCCTTCGAAACGTTTAACGAAGCATGCGTTGATACTTTCAACGCTAGTTCAGCGTAGGAGGATAGCGTCTTTCATGTCCAGAGTTGACACTTGTAATAACGCTATCATTAGAAGTCTGGCAGAAAGTCTTATACATTCTAAGATGTATAGACGTTGGATGGGCATTGCCACCTAAACTACTTAAGGTGATTTATTGTGAATTATGTGTATTGTATTGCAATACAATACAATTACTCACCCCCCCCCCCCTTTCTTATCCCCCCGCCCCCTTCTGAGAATATGTAGTGTAATTCTGAAACAGCAAATCCTAGCCGTAAAATGGAACATTACGGGAGTTTTTAATTTTTACTTAAACAAGTTTTTTTTTTTATTTTTACAGATCCAATAATTCAAGTTAACGGTTTGACGTTGGCCCCAAGTAACAAAGAGTATTTGTATGAGTATAACAATGGAGAAAACTGCACAATTAAAGGTTCAACCAAAAATGAATACAAGTGGGCATGTTTTACCGAAGGATATGATGGCAAGGAGTTACAACGGCAAATAAGTGAGAAGCAAATTTCTGATCGAACTAAGCAAGATTTCCAAATCAACTTGGGCAAATCGGCGTTGTATGTATTTATGTATACGTGTTTGTTTGGTAGAGGATAACTATCGAAGCGTTTATCCGATCGTCGTGAAATTTGGTAGTTGAATTAAATACGCTAAAAATTAGATTGGGGGGGGGGGAGTTCTTGAGATATTGGGGTTCAAGAGGGGTAAAACTAAACAAAATGGGACTATCCAGTCAAGAGTGAGTGAACTTGGTCAAAATTCACAGGGTCCACCAGTGGCTCGACAATGCTGAAATTTGGTACGCGTGTACCTTTAGTCACACATATATAGGAAAAAGTCTGAAATCCAGAATAACTACAATTTCTACCCCAAAAAACTGTTACCAATTAACATGAACTCCCGTTACCTGTAATTTGAATGAAACTGTTTGGTCAAGTTATCTGGTTATCATTTCGTGGCACAATTTTGATATTCAAAGATTACAAATAATATTTTTTTTTGTTGTTAAGGGAGACTCGCGAGATCTCAGTTCGGCGCGAACCAATATTTATGAAGGTTTCGAATATGGAAACCTATTTGGTGATAATTGGAGCCGACACACGTCTAATATTTATTTTCGCAAACCTAGCGCTTGTCTAATATTATTATATATATATATAAAAGAAAGTCGTGTTAGTTACACTATTTATAACTCAAGAACGGCTAAACCGATTTGCCTGTAAATTGGTAGGGAGGTAGGTAAGAACCAGGAGAAGGACATAGAATACTTTTTATCCCGTTCCCGTCGTTCCCGTAGGACGTGACATAAAACGTCAAAGAGAATCAAGTCACTATAAAACGTCGTATAACAAAAACGCATCTGACATGGAATAACAAAACAGCTATGACAGCAAATGACAGCTAAACGTAATTTTGTCTATGGATAAGTATGGTTGTATAATGATGGCCGGGGACAAGGTACGAAGTTCGGCGGGCCCACTTGTATTTTATAAATTATTCCCACAGAGGCTTGCACAAGCCTATCGTTGAGATGTGTGGGCTCGATTAATAGTTGACTGTAAGGTCACAACGATTTTAAACTTACAGACGACGTTAACGATGCCCTAAATTACCAAATAAAAACATAGGTAATGAGGGATCCCTATTATTTTATCTGAAGATCTGAAATTTGATACATAGGTAGGTAGTGATCGCACAACTTTTGTGTGACTAAATGAGCTAAAAATGTGGAGGGGGGAGGGGGTTGAGATATTGGGGTTTAAGAGGGGTAAAACAATGAAAATTAGACTATCAGTCAAATGTTTCGGATGCAGCAGAAGCTGGAATATCAAGAATAAATAAATGGCTACAACAAAACCTTCTCACACTAAACACTAAGAAAACCATGTATGTATGTTTTCATAAGACAGCAGCATCCGCGCCATCAATGGAAACAGAAATAAAAATACACAGTGCATGTTCCGGGAACACTTCCTGCAATTGCGATGCACTGACCAGAACCAAGGTCATGAAATACCTGGGTGTTTTGGTCGATGAAAATTTAACGTTTAAACACCATCTAGAAACTCTGTCGGGAAGAATAAGAAAGGTGGTTAATATAATGAGACACATGAGAAACGTTGCTTGTGTTGAAGTCCTAGAATCAGTCTATTTTGCGTTGTGTCAGTCCCTTCTATTATACTGCGTCACCTGTTGGGGTAGCGCAGCTAAGACGCACTTGTTACAAGTTGAGAGGGCACAACGTTCAGTTCTAAAGGTCATGCTAAGGAAGCCATATAGATTTCCCACAATTGACCTCTACAGAGAAAGTGGTTACCTTAGGCAGCTTTTCATTTTAAAAACCACATCCATTGTTCATAAGACCGTATTGACATCTCTAAGCTATGAAACCCATATTGAGAAAAGGATCTTTAAGATACCCACACCTCCATGCATAACATCTTTCGCACAACGATTTGGCCTTTTCATAAAGTCACACGTATACAACAGTGTTCTTAAATACTGTGATTTAAAGGACAAATCAGTCTACCAGACAAAATGTGTATGTATTATATGTTATGTGTAATATTTTTATTTTAACAAATCAAATCATCTATTTTAATTTTATCAAGATTTTCAAAGATGACAATGCTGTTTATGATACAGCGTTTGTTCACAAATTTGTTTGATAACAAACATTGCTCACAGAGAGCCTCAAGCTAAGCTTTAAGAATAAGAATAAATTGGATTAAATTGAAATCATTGGATTAGCTTTCCAGAGTATTTTGGGATTGTTTTTATTGTCTTCTAATTGTTTTTTGTAGTAATCAGCTTTAACTTTTCGGAGAATTTTTTTTTACAGATATTCCTATAATTCCTAAACTTTGTGACGCTCAATATCATTTGGTTGTGATTTCGAGTCGCAGTGCAACTTGTTTTGATGGCGCATGCATCTGAATAGCCTTGGAGTGATCCACGATTACATAGTTACCAATTTGCGACCTATTTTCACAGTAGTGATGTATTTACTGACTATCGTTTGTACTAGTTTGTAGAAAGAGAGAAGGTCTGTATCTATATTAAAATCATTGATGACCACAGACCAATCAATAGACCATTTTTGAAGTGCAGCTGCTTCAAAATCAGATTTTTTGTCTATAACGGGGTGCTGACGTGGTTTGCTGTTTAGTAATAAGCCCACTATTACAATGTCGTGATCCGTTATTGAGGATTAACATACAATACCGCAGGGTTTTGTAGTAAATTTAACAAATATATGATCCAAACAGGACGGTCCACGAGTACGTTTTGTAATAGCTGGTAACAATCCATGCGAGGCCAGGAGACCTAAATAGTCATGAGATTGATTATCAGAAGTGCTGCATAAATTAATGTTCATATTACCTGCGGCTACAAGGTAAGGTCTGCTTATATTACTTCTCAAAGCGGAGTCTAGCGAGTTTACAAATGGTTCTATATTGGAGTTAGATTGCTTATATTACTTCTCAAAGCGGAGTCTAGCGAGTTTACAAATGGTTCTATATTGGAGTTAGATGGAAAACGGTAGATACCTAAGAGTGAAATGTTTTTGTTAATATTAACAAGCAGACAGTCAGCACCACGAAATGTTACTGTCGAGATTACTTGTATTATGTGATGTGGATTTTCGTTGGGGTTTTTATTAATGCCGACTATTTCTATCTCGTTCTTCAAATATAACTGAGTACGAGAGTTTTGCTGTTCGCGTAGTTGTATTTTCGAGTGAAATGTTGACGGACGTCCTCTGTTCTAGGACGCTGATCCTTTCCTCATTCTGTAGCATGTTCATCTTGTATTCGTCTAATCGCGAGTTGCACCTGGCTATGTGCTCTCTCAGGAATTTCATTTCAGTCTTTTCTTCGACTACATCCAAGCGCAGGAGTTTAATTTTGGCGGGAGCGCTTAGTGAGTGAGAGTCTGTGCTGGGGGACTGTGCTAAGCGGGTTCAGTGGTGCAGTTCTACGGGAAACGTCGCGAAGTGTAACATGCGGATAGTCGGAGATAATCGAAGCGGACGCACGTACGGAGGTATTTGAATTATCCCTTTAGGCGTTCGAGACTGACACAAAGGACACAGCCATTTACATTTAACACCCTCTGGTATTATTTTCACGTCTGATATGTTGACACATGAAGAGTGAAATAGTCTAGCACACTTTGAGCTTTTTATACACTGCCCATCTATAAAGGGGTCGGCACAAGTGGCGCAGTTATTGACCATTTTTGCGGGGCTTACCGTAAGTATTGGCAAAAATAAAAAAAGCGCGCGCGTGATAGCAAGCTTTTTGAAACAAGTTAATATTCAAAATAATGAACTCCAATTTTACACCGGCACTGTATAAAATTAGGAAGAGAGTTTCTTGAGATATATTAGTATTTTTTTAAGCACACGGGATACGTCTTCGCCTTAGTATAAGCGAATTCGTACTCGATCAAAACAATTCACAAGACCTACAGTTTCATTCAAATTACAGGTATCGGGAGTTCATGTCAAGTACAGATTTTTCCCTATATTTGTGTCACTAAAGCTACGCGCATACCATACTTCAGCACTGTGGGGTCACTGGTGTACCCTGTAAGTTTTGTCAACGTTCTGTTTTTATTATGGCTAATAACATAAAAACTACTAGGTTTTACTAAAATAAAAACGGAATCGAAATTTACTATAGAAGACCTTTCATTTGACGTTCCACCTGACCTAATAATCTCATTTTTTACCCCTCTTGAACCCCAATATCATTAACCCCTTAACATTTTAAGCTCATAATCACACAAAAATTGTGACATCACTACCTACCTATGTATCAAATTTCACGATCGGATCAACGCTTCGAAAGTTATCCTTGGACAAACAAACATACATACATATACCAATTTGCCTAAGTTGATTTGGAGATCTCGTTTTGATCAATCAATTAAGGGGATGTTTTTCCGAACGGACGAATTAAAATATGATGATTTTGAGGAAACTTTTTTTTTCGAATCAAGTTCGATAAAAAATATTGTGTTTTGGGCTTGATATCTATCTAATTGGTATTACATATAATCATAATTAATTTAAAAAAAATATATGTCATCTAACATGTGTAACATGTGTCAATGTATATCATGTGAAACACAGAACACAAAAAACAATAGAAGTCGTAAGTAGGCTGAACCCGCGTGACACCAAGTACGCGGAGTTCCGCGCACTACAAGCTTCGCTCACTTCAGTCGTGTTTCAATTACTAGCCGAACCAAAAATTTGACAAAAGGGGGCATCCTATCACCGGTAAGTATTATTTTATTGTTTTTTGTTAGTTTTGTTAAAAATGCTAAATCGTCAAACAAAATAGACTGTGACTCATACTCCTTAAGTTCGCGTTTCTTTTAAACCTCAACTTAAGCTACTCAATTAGGGATGTGACCCCAATACACTGATGAATGTGTTATCGATAGCTTTAATTAGTTACCCCTATTAAAAGGTGTATAAGTTTTAGGGCGTTAATTCCTTGTTGTTTTATTGATGATTTTCTGAATGTATTTTAGACATATGGTGTGAAATAATATAATAACTTCTGTTTTCAGTTTCCCCAAGGCGCAAGACATAAAAAAAAATTAAAAAACGTACAACTTATGAGTCATCCAGCATACAGAGTCATGACCTGGCACCGTGTGACTTTTTTCTGTTCCCAAAAATTAAGAATTAATTACCCGATCAACGGTTTTCATCACCAGAAGAGGCTGTCGAAGAGTCTGAATAATATGTATCTGACGTCACAACCGGAGGAGTGGCACAAATGTTTTCAAAATTTGTTCAATCTTATAAAAAAGTGCATTGACGCAAAGGGAGAATATTTTGAGAAACAATAAATTCATTTTTGACCATTATCAGTATTTTTTTATTGATTCCGGAAACTTTTAGTGTGCCCCTCAAATAATTATACAGTATATAATATTCCAGTAATATAATATTTTTAAGTAAGTATTTATGATTTGGATACCTGTGATTATGTTAAGAAAGAAAGAAAAGAAAAGCT